>VWZW01001322.1:1485448-1528087 GCA_013397115.1 Edolisoma coerulescens
AGGGTGTGTGTGGGGGGGTAGGTTTGGTACACATCACAGCAAGGGAAGGAGTGGGACATACAGTTTAGGCTCATGACAGGGTCAAGTTACTCTATGATGCAGAAAGTTCTCTTTTGACCAGGGCATTTCCTTTTTCCAGTTTTAAACAACTGAAAGAACAAAATGGGGAAGTGACAGCACAGAAGATATGCATAATGAGCATTCGTATGTATGGCCAGGTGAATTTCAATGTAATGAAGTACAGTGGGCTGTGAGGTCAGAGTGGGGATTCTGCAGTTTAGACGTCTGAGATTGTCTGTACATGATCAAATGACCACTCTCTTCTCTTGTGAGGTATTACAAACCAGAATACAGAAAGATCTGTTCCCAGTTTTCACATGTAATTGGAAACCTGACCCCAGAATATAAGGCCAGAGTATCACAATCTCATCTTTTTTTGATATGGCCCAGTTCTGTAGTACATTTGGGTAGAGATCTAAATTTCAATACCACATTCCATTTCCTTTATAGGATAAACCAAAATCCAGGCTAAAGTAAACAACTCTGGGGGTAGAGGGGAGGGAAACTATGAATTAATATCTTAATTTTGTAACTGAGATTAAAGCCAAGCCTTTATTGTCCAAGACTGTGAAGTGCAGAGTAATAAATCCTTACCGTTAAACCCATCATCTTGTTGTCATGAAATCAATACATTGGCTCTCATTTTACTTCTGACCCCACCACTTAACCCCTTCATGTGTCTTTCCTGGTGTTTTATTTTATTTAATGAGATAACATTCTTCTCACTTTAAATTTGGTCCAACATTTCAGATGCCTCAAGGGGAAAACATTCATGTCTCCTCCTGAAAGACCATGGGCATAATTGTTGTTTTTGATGGATTGTAGCAGGATGAAGAAATTTCTACATTTTGCTTTTGCTTCTTGAGGGAAATAAATGAGGCCTTGCTAGTGTTGCATTTGAAAACAAGAGAAAGATTTGTCATGTCAAGTGCGGCTTAAATACAGAACACACCCTTTGAACCAACTTGTTCTAAGCCATCCTACTATGTAATCACTGCAAAGTGTTCATTTACAGCGCTGTTTGTGTACAAGAGTGTGCTTAGGATGGAATGACTGGATAACAAGGAGACCATATGCTGCTCTGACTACGTCAACAGTGCTTTTCTTACCAATTTTTGAAATCTGCTGCTAGCACTATCTTTCACTGTCCTAAAATATTGGAAACATTCCAGATGTTCCCATGTCTACTGACTTCATTACCAGTGGGATGCAAAAACAGCATAGCATCGAGTGGTCAATCTCTCTTGTTCAAAATGCAGCCACTCTTTTTACCCCTGCTATTTGCATGATGAAAGAGAGTAGGCTAAGATAAGATTAGGAAGAATATCTTTATTGTGAGGATGGTGAAGCACTGGGACAGGTTGCATAGAGAAGTTGTGGATGACCCATTCCTGGAAACATTCAAGGGGCTTTGAGCAAACTGGTCTAGTGAAAGGTGTCCCTGCCTGTGGCAGAGGGGTTGGAACCAAGTGATCTTCAAGGTCCCTTCCAATCCAACCATTCTATGATTCTGTGATAACCCAGTTAAGCCTCTTGCGCAGATCTCTTCTCTGAGTGCTGTCGTGCAGACCCTGAGGTCAGTGCCAGCCCCCACAGCGCTCCCCTAGGTGTGCCACCTCCCTCCCACCACTGCCCTGCCAGCTCCCCATGGGCAGATGGCAGCAGGGCAGTGGATGCAGGCTTTGCTCAGAAAGTCTGAATTATAGCACTCAGGTCACTGTTTCAGCCAGTGAACATTGCCCCAGTCCTAAGAGAAGCCTCTGCAGTGGCTTTGAGCTGAAGGCAGCCAGTCAGTCAGACTGTGCACTCCGCCCTTGCAGACTGCAGGGTGGCAGCACACTGGTGTGATGGATGGAAGGGGTGCAAGAGTGAACAAGAAAACTGCAAGGAAGGAGGTGGGATGTATCTCCCAAAATATCAGAATAAGATACTCTCAGGTCCCATGGTTATGAGTCTACTCAAGCGCATGGTAAATAAGCAAGAATAACAAATCTCTTTGCATTCCTACTGGAAAAGTTTTGAACCTGTCTTTCCGAAGGGGAAAAGCTAATGAGCTCCCATGCCTCCTATGCCTTCCTGGTTGGAATTATGACAATATTTATACCCGGTGTTAGGTGCGCAATAATTATTTCCAGATGTACTAAACATGGCTTGTTTTTTGCACATTAATCTTTCACACAGCCTACATGCATTGTAGAGCTCAGATGTTTACTCAACATTCAAATAAAACATAAAGGGGTTAAAAAAACCTATGTGGTCTGTTGAGCTTCCTTAAAAGGGAGCTGACGGTATCTACCTAACACTAACTTCATTTTATTACTGAAATTCTGGGGATTTATGTAACTGTCCTGCTTTTTTCCAAGGTCTGCATTTTTGTCCAGCTAACTCACTTCCCAGTGTCCCTATAAAATTAAGTGAAAATGAGCACTAAGTTTTGATGCCCATGGTTCTACTGGAGTTTTTTATTATACCGTGGACAATATTAAGGGCTATCGGATAATCCCCACATTTTCTTCCTGAACTAAAGCCTGAAGATTTTGGGTTGAATAGATGAGGCTCTTCTTCTCGCTAAATGATGGTGTTAAACCACAGTAAATATCAAAAACTTGGTTCACCTTTGCAAAATATGAGTGTGGTGCAAGGGACATTCAGTGCACCAACCCTGATAACCGAGTCACAAGAGGCAAGGTTGTACCTCACCCTGCCAACAAAAGCTGCCCCTGAGACACGCAGTGCCCACAGGTTTTGAGGGGACTCGGCACCATTCCTCACTTACCACAGCAATCAATCGTCCCTCCTCATCCACTTGGAAAAAGGTGCTGCCTCTCATGCCTCCATGCACACATTTTCTTGTCATGGCAGATTTGATCAAGAGCAGTTATACCACTGGGAATGTCCTGATCACTGCTCTGCAAATGTGTGACCATGTGAGTCGTTTAGCAAGAGCTGGGACAGAGAGAAAAAAACAAACATCAGAGATGGAGTAATCTCCAGCCATTCATGTGTCTGTAGAACGAGTTTAGTCTTTTGGCATCTGAATATAGGGGGAAGGCGATTAATGGGGTTGTAAGGTGCTCCCCTGCAGGTATAACCCTGGCTTTGCACTGGTCTTCAACATCTCTCATTATATGGTGGCTTTTAAACACTAGATGTGCTACCTCATTTGTTCGCTCAGCAATTTCATGATCTGCTGTCATTTTAAAGTTATACTTGGTGTTTATTTTTCAGATGAACCTGACCTTTACAAGCAGAGCTGGACTTTAATTTCTTCTTCACCTCTGGGGAAGTCTGATGGATTAAGATTTTGGTCCCAGCTGTAACCAAGGTGTCATGGCCAACTATGATATTTACATGAAGGCCTGTGTTTGAACAGTAAAACATTTTCCTCAGGAGTCTTGAAATTTAGTATGGCTCAGTCTATGTCCATAATACACAGTAGATCAAAAACATATATAATCTGAATCAAGGTTCCTTACAACATACAGACTGATTCTGTGTGAATTTGGCTCATGTGACTGATCAGGCCAGTGTCCATGAGTTTATTCACATATAGATCATCCCTGTTCATAAATGCCAGCAAACTCTGACTAATGCTTAGTTGAGTTTATCTTTGTGGATCCAGCTCCAACAAACAAATGTCAACACAAAACCTATCACTCACCAAATTGCTTTATCATATTTGAATAACACTTATAATGGGCATAAATAATGAAGAGGGAAAGTATGTTTGATTTTTTACACCTTTCATTGAATTATATATCAAACATTTTATTGAGCAGTCTAATATTTAATAATCAAACAACAGTTTTGTTTACCAAAGAGTGTTTTGGCACATGCTTTTTTAATAGGACAGGCAGTAGCTGGATGCCACCACTTTTTGTTACTTCCCACTCCCTACACTGCAAAGTTCAGCAGCCAAAAGTTCAGGCAGTTCCTCAATGAGATGTAAGAATACCTAGATTATGCAACATTTGTTATTCGAATATTCCTAGGTTGGGGGAGAGTTATCTTTTTATTTCTCTTATGAATACACTACATTTCCCTGAGCATTTCTCTGGGATAAAAAAACCCAAACAAGTGCTGCTTTTTTCTTTAATGAACAACATTCCCCCAGGACCATGGGGAGGGGTCTGAAATGCAGAAGCTGCCCAAGTCCCTTCAGGTGGCCCTGTGAGGCTCTCCAGTGTCGTTTTCCCAGCAGCAGCGCTATCACCTCTGGCAAGATGAACCCCTTGGAATTACCTAGTCACAGATAAGGTATTTTTCCCTTCCTTCTTTCTCCAGTTTTGTTAACCAAGATCAACAATTCAAAGCAATTGCTTTTAACGTCTATCTTGTTTGATTCATACTTCACTTTTTCTATTAGTACAGTTGGAGCTCTTGTGAGTTTTCATCAGCTAATAAATACGCAAAATGGAAATCCATAGTAAGACTTTCCTCTATCTGCAAAATCTTCAGCATGTCTTCAAAAACCTCCTATACTCTTTTCCTGAATTATAATTGGCCCGCTTCCATAAATATGTTTAGTGTCCTTATAAACACTGGAAAACTGCGTTTATTGGGATGTCTCAGAGCTTTCTAGGCAGCAAAGCTTTCAAAGATATTGCAACCATTATAACTATCTCATACTGAATAATCAGAGAGGTAAAAAAGTCAAACTGTCATGTAGCTAAAATGTCTCACAGAGTCTCACTCTATCACAGACTCCACAAAAAAAGTAAATCAATCCATATTGCTTTTCTTTTCTTTCCAGACCACCCACTTGCTCTTTGTACTGGATTTCAGTTACTTTTGTTATCAACACTAAAATATTATAGACTACCTAAAGAAAAGTCAACATTTATGAAAGACCATATTTTTCTACTTATGAAGAGAAAGATTTCTCCCCATGTTTGTACAATCATATTTGTCTCCAGCATATAAAGTGACTTTAGGGACTCTGACTAAAGAAAAGTTTGGAACTGGATAAAAATAAACCTTTAGGTGTTTTGCTGCAACCAGCTACTCAGTGGCTTGGGTTCTGTGGTTTTTTTTCCTCCCGTCAGCTTCTAGTCTACTTCATGAATCTGAAACATAAGAGTAAATACTCAAAAACTTCCACTGTGTTCTTTGATGTTTGCAGCTCAGGCAAGTGTTCAGCTTTTCAACTCAGCATCTCGGAGGTGGTCTCTTACCCAAGGTGAGGGTAAGAAACACCCTCCACTTACAAGGGAAAATGATGGATTAACATTCTGGGGGAAGGCTCCCATTTTCCTTGTATTCCTTTTAAACTCAGTTTATATAGCATTTGGTTCAAGGCAGTAGATCTCTAATCACAGAATTCCTGCTATGGAGCTACGGATTATATGGGGCAAGGAAAAAAGATAAAGGCTTCTCAGGAATTATTCTTCACATTATTATCTCATCACCCAAGTTAAGGTATGATATTTTTTCCTCAGTAGGAGGCTGTGGTTCAGCTGTAAGAACACACTCAGAGAACAGAATTTGCACTTGTTCTCATTTGTGATTGACCTCCATTCCCTGAACTTTGTCTTCAAATAATTAAATCAAACATCATTGCCAAGAGGCCAATGCCAGTATTTTTTGCATGCTGATGATTATTGAGGACCACAACAGGCTTATGGGCTTAACTTGTCCAAATTAATGGGGAAGACTTTCAGTCGACTGAAGTTCCCCTTAAGTCATTAGGGCAATGTCAATTTATCCTGGAGAAGGATTTGTCCTTAACTGTATGATGGATGAATCCCTAACTACAAGTGTGTTCTCTCTCCATTCTTAATTAGAAGAAAATAATTGAAGTGATCCTAATCACTTGATTAGGAGACTTGAAAGCAAAAAGAACAGGAAAGTCAAGTGTTCTACCACGAAGGGTACAGCCACACTCCATAATCATGTAAGGCTTTCTCCAGGATTTTGGTCAGCTGCTTTCCCAAATGCCTCACTTGTCCACTCCAGGTGAACTGCACGGGGCTCAGTTGATATGATATGGGTATCTGCCCACTAAGAATCAAGGCAAAACCACAGGTTCCTTTTTCACTGGCTAATTGATATTAAAGACAGAGCTCTAATCAAATGGTAATGATATTTAATTATAAGCCATTTGGGACAGTATTTGGACCAGCAACCTCACGGTATAAATAACATTCAACATCCCGTGTTCTCCCCTAATTGGCCAGGAAGGCTGAAGGAACCTGCTTCCCACAGACATTTAATCACATCCAGGAAACACACAGGCCAGAGCAAACAGCGCTATGTTTTGCCACATTTGTCATCTGACACACTGTTTCCGCTAGCCAAGACTGGAGCTGGTCAAGCCAGAATGCCAAGGGGAGCTCTTTGCATTTGCTCACACTGCCAAATATGCTGTCAGCTGCATTTCTCTGGTTAATCCTTTTTGTACCAACTGGGGAAGCAGCATAGTTGTTCTGGTTTCTAAGTCCCATATGATTTCACTACCAGTTAGGCAAGTAAATGTCTCTGGGATGCCACTGCTGCACTTATGAAAAGCCCCATGGGTGAGGAAGCAGTGGAATCTCTTTAGAGCTATCAGGGCACAAAACTTCAAAGCTGGCATACTGAACATGGGATTTTCCACAGACTCAGAGGAGCTTTAGGAAACCAAATTCCATGTGCAGTCTGTAGGCACAGAGTTATCACTAAATTCCTTGTGCTGCCTTAGCCTTCACAGGCAGCAATTCAGTGGTTTATTGCTATGAAACTACTGAGTGACCGCAAGGAATGCAGCAGCAAAATGTAGCAAAAGATTGGGCAAGCAACCACTTGGTAAAGGTGTTGATAAATGCTTTCTGCAGAGTCTGAAGTCTTTGTTAACTATTCTTTGCAAGAATGACTTAACCTGCCAATTTATTTTAATAGCATTGTGTACAAAGGCAAGAAACCCCTCTCAGTCTTATATTTCAGTCTCTAACTTTACAATAGTTCCTCAATGTCTTGATGGTTGGAGTAGTGTACCCCTGCATATGGGGTGGGCGGGCTGTTTTTCTGCCAGGTGACACAATTCCCCAAGTTCCACTGCCAGCTGTAAACCAGGCTCTTGGGTCTCACTGACCAGAGAAGCTCCACCTAGGCAGCAGAGCTCTTCCTTGTTACCCGGCAGCATAACCACGACAGTGCTGCACAGGTGGTCAGAACAAGCTCTCCCTGCCTCTGCGGAGGCACCACGGGGCAGCCGTGCCCACGATGTCCTCCAGCAGCTCCCCTGACACCGTGCTCCCTGGTCTGGGCAGCTGCTGTGCCCCACGGCAAGAGCCTGTCTCCGAGGGAGCCGCAGTGGTCACTCCCTGCAGCTCCCCCCTTATGACACATCCACGTTCTTAAGACCCTGAAATATGAGCAGAGAAAAGGATTCTCTGTGGACTATAAATTGTAAAGAGTCACAATCTGAAAAGAGAGAGATGTATCAATTTTTAGCAATAGCTCTTTTGGCTGAGCTCCTCCAGCTCTGAGATGAAGAGAAATGGGATCAAGCCTACCTCAATGTTTTGCTGTGTTTAAATGCCACCCTACAGAAATAGGTATAAGAAAGAAACAAAAAGCATTCTAGAGAATTGCTTAATGTGCAAACTGTTGATAAATAGGTTTGAGGTCTCACCAATTAGATTACCTTCCATTTGATTCTTTGATACCATTTTCCTTCACTTACATTGTTTCTATGCAAATTCTGTCTGAGATAAAAATAGATGGTAATTGAATTAGAAAAACCAAGACATATCATCATCTGTTTTATATCTTCTGGGCTAAAATCTTCAGATCTACTTAGGATAAAGCTTCTTCTAATTTCAAAGATTGTCTTCGAAAAGACACACAATAATATATTACAGGCCAAGTCCTAAGAATAGGAGTCCACTGCCTCACTGGAATTTTAATTGTCAATTGAGTAATGGTCCAGACTGCAAGTCTCCAGGACACAGTGTTACATAAGTGGAATTTGGCTCACTGATCTATACTGAAACCTTCTGTATACTTTATTGACATATATGGGCATTTATACCCAAAGAACTGCAACATCAGCCCAGTTGCCTCCAAGCTGATGCTTTCTTAGGTAACAGAAATAATAGTAGAAAAACAGGTAGAAGAAACAAATTACAGTGAAGAATAATTCTATTTTCTCTGACCATCATTTAAAATGGAAAAAAATGCCAACCAGTCCTAAAACCAAATGATTGACAGTGTCTGAGCAAAGTTGGCTAGAACAAACATGGCAGTCTTGTGACAAGATTAGCCTTTTTTGATTTAAAATCCAAATTATTTGTAAATGAATGGCCTCTTTTCATATATAGGCCTTCCAAAATGCAAATCATGGCATGCAAAAATAATCTCAGAAACTCAGCTACTTCTAGTCATTCATAAAAGCACTAATATTACTCTTTAGTAAGGGTTAGAGAAAAGTTTTAAGAGCAGTGCACTGTCTTCACACACCATTAACTGAGTGCCTCAGGCTATACTTCATATGCTTGATGAAATGGCACTCATGCTGTCCCATGTACCAGAAAATCAAGGCATTAAATACACCTTTCTTCAAGGGAATCTCAGGCATAGTTGACAAGGTCATGTGTATTGATACGGTCTATATTGATTTCTGCAGGGGATTTCATTGAGTGGCAGGTGATATTTTGTTTAAAAATATTTTAAAGAGAATAGCAAAGTACATATTAAAATAACTAAGAACTGCCTCATTGGTGAATCTCATCATGTCTTAATGGAGACTTATCTGTTACCAGGGTCATTCCAGCCTGGTCCATAGAGACCAGTCCCTGAGCCAACACTGACAGTTTATCAATCATTTAGGAACATGAAGTATTTGATGGTGGCAATCACTGTAGATCAAAATAAAAATAATTGAATAGCAGACTGCAGAGGCTGAGTTATCTGAATTGCAAGGTAAGTCAGTCACCATCCAGCCTGCACCTGGGAGTCAGGGACACAGGTGATAGCCACAGACTTGTGATAACAGCCTCAACTCACACATTGTTGAAAGTAACTGTAAATACTACCACTAAGGATTGCCATAAGCCTTCAATAAACACAAAGAGAAATAACAAAGAGAGGTAGCAAAGGGAACCTGGCCCTGTGCACAGCCTGGGTAAAGCTGCTATGCTAAAATTCATTATTTTGCTGAGCTTATACATTGAGGAAGATGTGGGGAAACAAGAGGGAGCATGGAAAATGTTTTTAACTTATCCAGCTTCTCATAGAGACATGACACACCATAAAAAAGATTTATGATAGTCTGGAGAGAAATAGAGTACAGGTTTATTCATGCTGGAAAAGACAAGGTTTGAGAGTTAAGCTTAGATATATGTGACTATTTATACTCGGAAACAGCCTGTAAGGGAAAGAGGGAACTTATTACGAAATCCACAAATCAGACTCCCAAACACAGGTAACAAGTAGTATCTTGAGATGCCCCAGGGCATTCAGCCAGGTGTCCAGATGGCATGGATGACTCTGATGTCCTGCAGCCACAGCAGAGATCAGCCAGGACTCTGCCTGTCCCAGATTCCCAAGGGCACCTCCTATGGGACCTCACCTTAACAAGGTTCAGTGTGAGATCAGACACTGCTCTGGAGGAGCAGGATAATCTGCTCTGAGGAGAAAACCCCAGTGGACAGAGGTGAATGCTGGACAGTCAGTGCACTCACCCAGCCTCTCTTCCATGTGGCCAGGACTCCCTCTGTTACAGATCCCCTCCCTGTACCCAGCTTGGACATACCCACAGTATTCCTGGCATACCCAGTGCTATACTCTAACAGTGGTCAAAATCAGACTTCGAAGTTTAGGGCCTCACTGGCCTCCTGTGGGGCTCAGGAAGGTGATTTTGTGGTGCACAATGATGAAGCTGTTTGATAAACAGACCCAGATGTGAACCAGGGTCTCACCAAAATGGACTTGGTACAGCATGGACATGGCTCAGTGTGTCAGACTTTCTCCCCTCACTCCAAGGGCTGTGATAAAGCACCACTGGCTGACAAAACCTGCTGTATGTCTTATTTACCTGCTCAGAGGGCAGTTGTGTTAGATTTGGGATCAAAAATTAATTTTCTTCAGCTTATACTGACAAGGATCAGAGATCTCATCTGCTTTCACCTTTGGGCATACGATTTCATCTATAAAGGCTTAAAAGCTTCAGTCTAAAGTTTTCAGTCCAAAGTCTTTGGACTAAAATGAAAACAAACAGGTGAAAATTTTGAAGTTCCTTATACAAAGGAGCAACAAATTGGTAAACTCCTCTTTCTTCTTCACTTTAATCTCTATGGAATCAGTAACTTCACGGAGCATAAGAGAATTGAGATTGAAGAAAGGCAGGAGAGGCAAAATGAAATTGGAATTCTAAAACTACAAAGAGAATAGTATCAGCCATGTGTGCACTCAGGATTCAAAGCAGGTGAATAAATACTCCTGAATTTTCAGCAGAGGACACTGCATGTGAAAAGGACAGATTAACAGTTGTTAATCTGGAGCACTACTTACTAAGTGTAGATATTTTCACACAGTCCAGTGCAATTCATCTCGACACTCAAAATGAAATCCACTCAGTGCAGTAGGACTTACCTGCAGATGTGAAGTCAAGACTTCATCAGCCCAAGTGCCAAGCTTTTGAAGTCCGTATCTGAAAGGAGAACTTTCCTTCATGCATTAAGAAATGCATCAACATGGAGAAATCATCTTGCAGCATGACCATCTGGAATTTTAAAATAATTATTTCCATGTCTCTGTGGTTTTTTATGTTGACCACTGACCACCAACTGCTTAATTCAATACCACTGATACCAGTAGAAATCTAATCACTAGACCACAAAGAGTAGGCATACTCTGGATTCCTTTTTTTTTTCCTCCTAGGCATTTTGTTTCTTGTATTCTGACATTTTCCTTTGGCCCCATAGCACTCTTGGCACAAAAGGAAAGATCTTTTTATCTTATTGCAGTACAGTTAAAGAAGCCCAGTCATGAATTAGGATCTCATTGCACCAGGTTCTATATAAACACAGAATGAAATGTTGATACCTAAATTAGGCCTTTGGTTGGAAGCTATTTACAATCTTGACTGTAAAAGGATTAGCTTCACCTAAATGGCATGGAACAGTGAGAGGTATATCTGTGCAATTGTCTCATTGTTGCAGCATCAAGCATATTTGATTTGAAAAGGCCTGTGAATGCACGCCACAATCTGGGCCATGAGACAAACCCCTCAGCACACCCAAGGCATGTGATTTTCTTATGGCCAAATCGTGTTTGCATAATTTCCTTCTTTTATTTTAGGATTAGAACCTCTGCTCTTCAGAAAAATAGATTTTTATGCCTCCCTTCTGAATTCCTTTGAGTATGAATTACCTGGTATGTTCCCCACAGCTCACTGCCTGCACTGGAATGCCATGTAGGAGCCAAAGAGCTTCGCTTAAATGCTTTGTGAACTGGCCCAGAGTTTTATCTCCCCAAAACACAGTCTTGCATCCCAAAGAGCACACTGATCCTCAACTCTGTGGACTTTTTGGTAGAATGAAGTAGAATGCAATACACATTCTCAGAGGTAGGGAAGAAAGAGAAAATTCAATATTTAATACTTAATCTTTAGATTTTTCAATAAATTTATCAAAAAATTCTCTTTAATGCAACATACAATGGGAATTGCCTATGTTTTAATGCATGAAAAGTATGTTTTCCTAGTACTTTTCTCTTTCTAGTTTCTGACTTCTTTGAGATGCTAACAGAACAACAGATGGCAAACCTTGCAGTCCCATTTTGCGTCAGTGGAATTTAGGGCACACTGCAGCGATTAAACAATCCAGTTGAGGGGATATCCAAAAACGACAGCCTCAATGATGAACTGTGCGCTGTTGACTGTAAAACAGACAAAGCAATGCTTGTACCCCTCAGCACTGAGCCCCTCGATTAAAATCTGCTCATGTAAGAGGAGATGGGATATGGCAAGAGGCAAAGAGGTCTCATTATAGGAGGCACTAGTGCTATAATGACATTAATAAATACAAGAATTTCTAAGTGTCATAAAACTCCATTTCAAAACCAGGCAGCTGAAACAATAGGAGTTTGCCAAAATCAGACATGTATCAGCATTCCCCAAAAAGCACTGAGGAGGCATGGGTCTCCCAAGGAAAACTCATGGCCCTACTTGTAAACAGTTTCAGGTGTGCATGATAAGAGTCAGAAATACCAGAGAAGGAAGGCAGGAAAGACACACCAGATACAAAGAGATGTAGTGTGTCATCTGGTATAAATGCTGACAGAAAGCTTTAGGATTAAGGGCTGTGATTGATTTGAGAATGTCAATGTATTTCCACAGTCAGATTTTTTTAGATGATGCTGATTGTGAAATAGCTCCAGGCTGTTCTGTAGCACAAAAGAAATGTGAAGAAAAATTACACAACCCAGTACTGAATCAGTACTGTAGACACACAGAAACTCTGACAACCTCCTGTTCCCATGGAAGAAATAAAGAGGGAGGACAGAAAGAAAAAATTGTGCCCTAGTAAGATGGTGACTGGCTGCCAGATCACCCAGACAAGGCCTTTACTGAAGCTAATTTCCACAGTTAAGGGGGACAGCTTTAATCTCATGTTTTGAGAAAAATTGGGCTGGACCTGCATGTAAACATTTTGTCTAGATCCCTACTGTCCTCAGGGTGTTGAAATAAAAACCTGATTTAGAAACATTTGTGTCGCAAAAGCTGTAAATCATAAACAAGTGTGTAGACAAAAGTGGGCACACAGGAATGACCAGGGAGACCGCTGGAAAGGTGCAAGAAGCCCATACTGGTGTCTGCTGGGACAAAGAAAAGTAGCACAGCAAAGGATAGGTCCACAGTTCATGCCCTAGACGCAGCTGACCAGATGAGTTTCTATCAGTCTTCGAACTCTTTGACCAGGAACTTTTCTCCGTAAAGAAATACTTCCCTATTTGATCTGTCCCGTGCTTAGTTCATAAATTCTGCATCAGAGAAAGTGTCTACACATTGTCTTCTCCCTGCCAAGAGGAACATCTTACGGGACTTGTATTATTGGTTAGGCACTTGGGAGGTTCTGGGAATGCTTTTCAAACACTGTATGCCTATCCCATGTGCCAGACTGTCATACTAATTGCCCCTCCTATGCCATTTACATGTGTGTTCTTAGGCTTCCAATCCCCTTTACCTGCTAAAATAAATAAATGCATTAAATAATTTCCTCCGTAAGGTTTGATTCAAGCATTTTCTGTTTGCTTTGTAACAAAATCAGACTGAAATGTAGCATTAAGGTATTAAGCCAGATGCAAAATGCTTTATACTTGAAATAAGAAGAGTTTGTGATGACACCTTCATCTCTAAAACATTCAGTAGACTTCAGGTTTTTTTCCAAATGAATTCTCCAGGCCAGTTCTATTGAGGTTAATTTCCAATGTACCCAACAGCACTGTAACTAGGCATGATTAACAAAATAAATCCAGGAGAGGCAATTCATTTTTCTTAGCTAAATAGCTACAAGAAGAATGTGCATCTCTAACAAATGTTTGGAAATGTCTCTTCTCATGATGTTAACAGATCACAGAAAAAAACAATACTTGGACAGTTTTATTGTAGAAATCAACTTAACTTGCCGGGAGACATATTATAGTTCTGGAAAAAAACCCACTGATTGGGCCAGTGAGGCTAGAAAATCGGGAGAGACTTTCAGCCTCGCTTAAAATGGGGTATTAGCAGTGAATTATGACCTGATCTACAGAGTTGTTTGTCAATACCTACAAGATTCACTGAGTACTTCTGAAAACAGCCCTGCACAGAGCAGCAGGAGCAAAGAAGAAAAAGTTTACTAAGTAAATGTCAGTTGTGGGAAATGCCAAAATGAATGAAAGTTTTAAAACATTGCCCCAAATTATTTGATCAAGCCCACACAGTGTGAGAGTGAGCAAAGGATTAAAACTAGAACTCATGGCCACACCTCCACAGTGCCACCATGTCCAGCGGACTCAGCCCAAGACTCCTGGGAGAAACTTAGCTTAGCACAAGAATCTGGCTGTTGAAATGCTCCTGGTTCCTGAAGCAGGAAGGAGGTGAGTCCAATCCTGAATTCACTTTGGAGTGAGGTGCTTTGCAGGAAATCAATCACTGTGAAATTCCAGGTGGGACAAGGATTTTTCATGCTAAGGAATGTAAGTCTATCTGGATGCCTGGGTGATGTGTTCTGGAAATTTGCCATGCAGCAGATTCCCGCCCTAGGTGAGAAGACAAATTTCAGCAAGTAATCCATAATATGTGCCGTGAACAGTGAGAGAAAGAAACATTTTGCAAGCAGTTAATTGTATGGGATGATGTTACAGTGTTCGCCTAAAGGCAAGGGTGCACGGCACTTCTTCCGGCTCACTAACAAGCGTGCAGGGGCCTTCACTACGCAGCAGTGCTCCAGGGAGGAAACAGGGAGGAAAACACTCAAGGAAAGTATCGACAGAAGAATATGCCACTTTGGCAAAATATATTCTGCAGTATTTTTCATGGATTTCTACAAAATATTAGAGTGGGTTAAGTTCTGTGAAAATTAAATTGAGGGCCAGATTTCTAGTCCATAGCAGGACAGGGACAAAGAATGAAATTTTCATCTTTAGACTCTATACATGTGGTTTTTTCACCAGATATGTAATTTAACCCACAAACTTTTTTCCAAATTTATGAGAAGCATTCACTTTCCACTGTCAAAAAATAAAGGAATAGAAATTCCACTATTACCTGGTTTATGTCAGACCATTTAAAGTTAGAAATTCCCTTCTAACTTAAAACTACATTTAATTTCAACTGCATATTTTAGATCCTAAAAGTCTTTGGAAAATCACAACTAAATTGAATAATGTAAAGTGGAATGTACTTCCACAATGTGGAGTTTTCATCAGAAAACACTACATTGGGTTTTTTTCTCTTAGATGATAGAGTGCTTCTAAAATCCACTTGAAAAGTTCTTCGTTGACAGCATCATTGAACTCAAAAAAATCAGCATACGTGGCATTTCTTAGACCATTATGTAAAAATTTGTTAAGAAGAGCCCCTGGAGAGGAATAATGAGCTGCTCTGCACGGCAGAGTGGTGTTTGTCGCACAGAATTTCATTACTTTTGCCTCCTGACTTTGTGTCCCTCTGTGATTTTTGTACAGTGTTCATTACTGTGGAATACAAGCAACCACAGCCTGTTTATGAAAAAATTGTGGTTGGTTTGACTTCAACATGGAGACTGCACTGAATTTTAGGCCCAAATCTTGCTCCTTCTGAATTTAAAATAAAAAAAAGGAATTCATTTAGGCAGAAACCACCCCTCTTTTATATTGCTCTCAGGTTATAGCAGCACCGAATACAATTAATTTTATCAGACAATTTAATTTAACACTGGAATATGGAATTAATGTGGAAAATGGTCCAAACGGAAGATGTTTAAACAAAACAAAACAAAAAAGTGTTAGGAGTACATTACATAGGAAGATAAGAATAGTTTCACTGCATGAGTCTGGAGGTCTGTCTCATTTGCTGTACAATATCACAGTGTGCTCTGCCATGCTGAGCACTCTCTTATCACGTTGCCAGCCAGTGACAGCAAGGAAGAAATGCCAGGGTTCGGCCCCATACTTGGCAGAGGTGCACACTTCCTGACAGCAGCTGTAAAAAGCAAAATAGGTACTATAGCACACTTATCATTACTCAGTGGGAACAATGTTAAGTAGATTAATGAGAATCTGAACTAGGATGAACTTCTTGACGTTTCAGTGAAACTAAACCAGACAGCTTCACTCTGTCACATGCTTACATGACAGTGCTCTGTCTCAGTTTATAATATTGAAAAGAAATTAAAACCACAACCACGTCAAAATGCTATCTTATTCTGAAATTTTTTTTTAATAAAAGTGAAGCTGCCTTCAGATTGCTCTTTGTATTCTGTCTATTATCCCGCATGCATAGTTCTCAAATCCATCCAAACTACTTGCCATGTTTCTTTAACATCTCTGTCCCTACATAGGAGAAACAGAGATTTTTGAAGGCTGTAAGCTCAACTGCTCTTTTCACTGTGTAGGAGGAAACCTCCATAATTATTCTGTTCATATAAGAAGTTTGTCTAACATGCAGATTGTGCTGAATTTTGTAAATGTTTGTTCATCATGGAAATAAATCATCTGCTCAGAGAAGCTTAATGATGTGAAGAGCTTAAGGCCACTCACTTCTCAGTTAATGAGACCATTACTGAAGACAACATACAAGCTGGGGATGGTGCTGTGCAGGGCCAGGAGTTGGGCTCAATGATCTTTGAGGGTCCCTTCCAACTCTGCCTTATTCTGTAATTCTGTGATTCTGCGAAACTGGATATTCTTGCTGTTGTGCTGGGGGCAAGCCAGCAGAGGAACCATCCTGCTGCACTCGCTCGTTCCAGATCACAGAGCTCATTTGTACCTGCCTGAAGTCATATGCACTCTATTTACATGTTACCAACCTGGTGATTTACAGGTAGGCACAAAGACCAACTGTGGCAGCAGTTTCAGTTCCTACATTTGTGGGCAGCTACTCTCACCTCCAGGGAACGTGGCTGTCATGTGTGTTCATGCTGTCACCTGAGAGGACACCTGCAGCTGGGTTTCCACCCTGGACCAAAACCACCTGGTTTGGGTACATATTGACAGAAGAGTGAAGGGAAAGTTGCATTACCACAGAGTTTTTTCACATAAACACTATCTAAGAAAGCAAAAAAGGTGTATTTCTATGAGCCTGTAGTGGAAAAAATAGAATTTGTTAAAAATCACATAGCAGAAACGAGCCTTTTGCTTTGTCCTTCAGTACAAAACATTTTCCAAACATACACCTCTCTTTAGAGATTTGCAGAGTAGAGGGGAATGGAATGCAGCCCAGCAGCTCTCATCATTATATAAGAAATTATTTATTCATAGTTAAAGTAAGTGCTACATTTTGCTGTGTGGTGAAAGCTAAGCATAGCTAATTTCAGATTTTTATAGCTTTTCAACACAAGCATGATAAAATGCCATATGGCACTCTTGTAACTGGGCAAAATCTCCAAAATCAGCATGGTTCCCTTTCCAACCCACTTGGTGAGGTGCACAAGTGCAAGACCACGCCTTGGCTTGCCGCGGCCCCGCGCTGGTCGCCCGTCCCGGGACGGCCCCGGAGCCGAGCCCCGAGCCCGCTGCCCCCGCCAGCTGGGGATCCGGCCCAGGAACCGCGGGCAGCCTGTGCAGGCACGGTATGCGAAGAGCAATTGTCAGAGAATGGAATTTGACCCAATTTATGAAACGATCTTCTTTGCCTCTTGCTGCCCTCTGCTGTCACACGCCGGGGTGGCTCGGAGAGGGCTGCGGAGCCACAGCAAGGCTGGTCCCTGCGGAGCACCAAAATCTGCCAGGGGGAAAAAGCCCGACAGCTGAAGTGCAGCCACGCAGGCAGGGGAAACCAAAACCAGAGTTTGTAAACCTGATCGCTGTGCAACCACTCTGAAGTTTCTCCTGTGTGGGAATCTACTCATGCTTGGTAGGGGCAACAGGGTGACGCTCAGCGCATCGGCTTGCTCCCGTGCAGTGATCTAGAAAGGGAGAACACACAGCAGCCAAGGGACCTGTCGGGTCTTGGCTTTTCATATAAAAACCTGTGTCACAATTGCAATGGTTTCAAATGTTTTTAGCATAGCAAATATAAGTGAATCCAAGAAGTTCAGTTCACAATACTTTTATCGTTAGCAATAGTAATCAAAGGCAATCTATTACATTAACTGAGTGCGCTGTGCCTCTTGGGTCAGCCACCTCTTTCTAAAAATGCACTCCTTCTACAGTAGCAAACCTCTAGCCAGAGCAGAGTTGAGACTTCAGTGATATTTCTCTAAAACTTTTCCAAATGTGTGAGTGTACTGAGAGACTGTACATCTATCTGTTCATCTGTTTGAACCGTTATGGACCCAGTGCGAGCTCTCTTGCTCCTCTGGCCAGCCCAAGATGCTGCTTAGAGACATGTCACCAAGGTGCACCCAGCGGGCACTGAGATGCAGAAGGGACCACCTCAGGGCAACCACAACCAGAGCACACTGTTGGTGCATTCCCCCATGTTTGCTTCAGGTGCCACTTGTTCTTCGTGCTTCTTTAACAAGGACTTGCCTGAAGATCTGCGTTACTCCACAAGATTTCTGGTTTTTCAAATGCTCATTTTGATACTTGCTCTGTTACATGTATTACAAAGCACTGTTTTGCCAGCCTGTCCTGCAGAAGATACAGGTAGCACTGAAGGTCTTGGTGCAATTGCAGCTGTAAATGAAATATTATTTTCATCTGCAACTTGATTGTGTCAAGGCTTTTCTAGATTAAAAAAACATGTTAATGGTGGATTGTAAGTAGAGATACAGCATGCCCAGGTGGACAGTCTAGTCTCTCCGGCAGACTTCCCACTGCTGTTCCTCTGTTATATATCCTATCTCATTGGTATTTCTCACTGTAAAAATAGCATTGGCAAATAAGTGTATCTTACAGCAGCACCTGCAGATCACCACACGGTAAAATGCTCTCAAACACAGATGATGAATCTCCAACTCTTATGCAATAATCTAGAAAACTGTCTTTTTTTTTTCTCAAAACTTGGACTAGGCCCTGGTAATTCTGTAAAGTGTTTTAGGGCAAGGAAATATTTATTTTACAACATTGGAGAGTGTTGACAGTTTGTTCTTTCACAGTTTGTTCTCAGGCATTCGTCAGAAAAGGTGGGAGTTTTACAAGGAGGAAGGAATACCTGAAAGAAGGCCACTCCTGTCCTGGAGTGTTAGTTGGATGCCAATAAACTACACTTTCAATCCCAGACCTTAGTTTTAAAGGCACTACAGGAAATCAGGTGCAGCCCTCAAGGTGCTGGAGCCCTTCTGTCAAAATTCCACTCCCATTTTTTTCCTGCAGATGTCAATTATAGCCATGACAATGGGAGAAGGAGAGATTGGGTGGTGAGGAGTGTGATTTGTCACCTGGACTGTGAGCTCAGAGAAGGAAACTTAAAAACTGAGATTTTTGTACCATCATGAAATGCCTGATGAAGGAAGATGAGGGAAACAAAGAGAGGAAGGTGGGTTAAAGCTGAAATTCAAGAAGACTGGTGAAGAAGTTTCATGGAAGAGAAAGAAGCATGTGCTTTGAGGGCATACTTGCCTTCAGATCCTGGAAAGATAGCCCAGTTTCCCCAATATCTCTATTTCTCTGATGAAAGTAACCACTATTTACCCATCTGGCAAGAGAAGTGTTCCAGCCCACATATCATTTTTTGCCTGTAAAGTTAAAAGGGATTTTCTAAAAACAAAACAAAACAAAAATAAAAACAACTTTGAAATGTTCAAGGAGCACCTCAGAAAACTGAGAAAAATGTCCAGTTTTCACTGGACTGCTAGGACGTTGACTAGCATGTAGTGAAGGAGGCACAATGACATACTATCAGCCACCTTAATCAAAGGCAGCATTGAGCCATGGCTCATTGATTCGTTTGCCAGCAGTGAATGAGGCAAGGCTGTCAGGGGAAAGGAAAAATTATACCTCATATCATAATGTTTATAATACCTAAGAGAACTGAATTGCTATTACATATTTAATCTGGCATTTCCTCACTTTTGAAGGCAGAATTTTGCAGCCTGAGTTATAATCCTTTCCTGTATCTCATTTAGTAAGCAATAAATATACAGGAGAAGATTTAAATTGGAGCTCTTGGCATTTCAGGTCTGAAAGGAAGGGAGGTGGATGAGATTTGATATTCTGAAGTCAAATGAGCAGTATAAAACCAGCAAATGTAAATGTAAAGACAGACAGGCCTGCCTTTGAAGCTTAGGCTTTTTATAAAGCCTGAATAATGGTTAGCACAAAGTAGCCCTGGCCTTTAAGCAATGCTACAATACAAATACATGATAAATATTTGAATTAAAAATACTACCTTGACATGTTACTTTCCATTAGAGTTTGTTTTATGTGCAGTCTCATTCTTTAGTCTGGGTTTCCTATTGCTTCTGGAGTGTGCTGCTGTGTTTGTTTATCCCAGGCAAGAGGGACTCTATATGAAAATATGCAACAAAAGAATATTGCAAACTAGGCCCGGGCAGAGCCATTGACATTTGCACGTGAATCATTGAGATCACTAGCTGGCCAGCTATTCCCATCAATGAGAGTAAGTTGCTGTGCAGCATTTACTGTCAGCCAGGCCTTCTTGGCATGTGCATCTCTAGGAAACAAGAATGAGGTTAGCCAAGGTATCTATTTACAGCATTAGTAGAAAGGTAATAAAACAGAATAAAGATGACATAGGGAGTAATTTACTTTAACAAGTAAAAAATTTAATGCACATGGAAGGGCATTTCAGCTTGAATTTCTAATATCATGTTATTCTGGACTGTTTTATGACCACCATATTCATTCTGTTGCTTAAAGGGTTTTGGCTCAGAAAGCAATTTAGTTTTAGCGTTGCTATTTATACATATAAACCTGCAGTGCATAATTCATGCTAAAAGCAATGAGACTGTGATTTTGGATTCGAGACAAATTTATTTCATATCATGTTGCTAAATTAGAAGGTAAGAAAAGATTTTGGGGAGGAAAGAAATGAGGAGGGACATGAGTTCTTCTTTTTCTCATGTTCTGAAACAGATAAAATTCTCACCATTTAAGAAGTAAAATAAATCATCAAGGCAAAACATGAAGCTGTCTTGCATGCTGGGACTTGTCTGGAAGAGTTACTAAATTACAAATACTAACGGCTTACGTGATTCCACTGTTTGCTTGTTTTTTATTGAAATGACAGAAAATGGAAAAGCTGATGCATAAATACATAATCATATTATGTCACTGTACTGATGAAAATTTAGTAGGAAAATGGGGGGTTCCTTCTATAAGGAACATAGAAAGGTATTTTTCTTTTTTCCCAAGCCTCCCCAGCTGAAGTGGATAAATTTATTTTCAGATTGTGGACACACAAATATACTTTTCTCAGCCCAGTACTCTGCTAAGAAAATTTGTGCATTGGATTTATGCTATTTTCCTCAAGCTCTGGTAAACTGGCAATAAAGCCTGAAATGCCTGTTGCAAAAGGTGGTGATCACTGGGAGCATCAGTGCTCCCACATGCAGTGCCTGAGCATGATCTAGGACAGCAAGGAAGGGGTGAAACTCTTGGCCAGTGATCTCCAGCTTGGGTGGTGAATGCAAGCCAAGGCTGTAACACACACTTTTTCATGGTGCTCTATCACGCTTCAGACGAGTCTCCCCAGGATGCTTCCAGCAGCCAGCACACGCCTGGGAAGCACAACTGGGTTGGTGCAGCTCCAAATGTGCCAAGCCCATGCCTATGGGAGCTTTGGGCTTGGTGCAAACACAGAGGACCTGAGGCAGGCACAATGCTGCCTGGCTACTTCACTTTAAATGCTATTGCATACTGAAAAAAGACTTCCTTAAGGCAGTATTTCCTTCAACATAGGAGGCAGAAGTTCTGTTTATGGGCAGATTTCCATTATCACTCTCCTTTTTCACATTTTATTTAAACGTCTCCCCCCCCCTCCAATTCTGCTTTGGGGAATGATCCTTTATATGTTTGGTCCCAGTCCAGGGATGAACTGTGCATGGTATGTGGAAATTGTTGGAAAACTCCCTTCAGCTATTTTTGAGGTATAGCAATGTAAAACAGAGCTCTCCACTCCTCCCATGCACATATACACTTTTTTCAGTTTATTTACATTTCTCTCCCCTCAGTTGCTGAGTGTCTGTGACAAAAAAACCGCACCAGAACAAAAGTTTCTCACCAAGTCCCCCAAGGACTTCTCATAGCAAAGTCAAGCTAAGACAACAGGGAGTGCAATGGAACAAATCTTATATCAATTGTCTTTAATAAAACCTGGAGATTTGCACACAATGGCAAAAAAAAAAAAAAAAAAGAGTGAACAAAACACAGTTCTTTAAGGTTTTATCACTAAACTTGTGTGAATGTTTTTCTGTTTAAGATTAAACAGCATTTTTAGTTGTACTCTGGCAGCTTATTTTGATTTTGCTACGATTGATAAAAAGCGTTCCAGAAATGTTTTTTTCCTTAACTAGCATTTAACTGAGACAGAAAGCAAACCTTTGTTCCACATCTTTTTCTTTGTTTCTCTGTTTACCAGTAAAGCTTATCTTTAATCTTCAACAGCTTTGGAATGATGGGGAGAAGCTAGTTTGATGGTGTCTTAAAATAAGGCACACCTGTGAAAACAGATCACTGGCCCAAAATAAGCTTGTTGATCTCACATACATTAGTGTAAAGCTGCAATTCTTCTAGACTCACACCAGTGTTTCAGAGATCAGCATCTGGCCCAAAAGACTGAAGCATTACATTTTTGGAGCTTGATGTTGATGCTGGCTACAGTTTGGTTTAATTTAATGAAAAAAGATACTGTTTCAACAGCTGGAGAATCAACTCCAGACAAAGCACACACGACGTTGTGATTGCACTACATTATAGAGTGGAAATCAGTTGAAATGCCGTTCTGGGGGTGAAAATCCACTTCATACAGTTTTGGCTCCAAGACGCAGCCTTGCACATTATCTCAACGTTGCGCAGAGCCTACAACAGTGCCAACATCCTTCAGTGTCACCCAGATGGGCAATTTAGGGGAAAGGCTGATCCTAAGACCAGAACGGAGGAATCCAGGATGGAGAAAGCCAGACAAAGCTCAAGGATGGTGGGAAAAGGCTTGCCCTATGGGTGTTATTTGGAAACCTGCTCCCCCAAGTATTGACTGCCTAATTCCACCACGGGGATCAGATAGGATGAAGCAGTTTTATCAACTGAAAAATTAACTGCTGTCTAATAAGGGAGAACAGGGTCAATAGCCATTTGTCTTCACTTCCTTTCTGTAGCATTCACGCTCATTAGTTAGCTTCTAAATCTTCCTCCCCTTTCAGAGTTGTTTACAGCAGCAGAGAGCCAGTAAAACACCAGCGCAGGCATACTAAAAACAGACTTGCCAAAAGCACTCTCATGCTAATAATACACACATTTTCAGTCCCGTATTTGTATTGTCAAGGCCTTAATTCCTGATTTTTTTTGTCTAAAAAACCAGTCAAAATGTTGAAGGTGTATCAGGTGAAAGACCTGGATTCTGTAATGTGGTTTATCAAAGCTGAAACCTCACAGAGGGTACTTTTTTATCTCATGTATCCATTTGTTTTCAGTGTTTCATTGCTTAAAATAAAGGTGGAAGAAAATCTTACTTTGCACTAGATATGGCAGAATATACTATGTTTCTGTGCCTGGATATCCCTCCTATTTTCCCCAAACAGATTTCTGAAGGGTAATTTTGTGGTGTTTTCTAAATGGACAGCTGGAAAATACAGCCCTAACCTTAAATCACCTCCATTGATCTTCAGCCACAGATACTGTTGCTATCTATCCATCAAATCCACACATGCCCATAAACTGTTCCTACCTAACTCAGAACCAAATAAGAGTCTTTTCTGCACACTGTTCAGATGCAGTCTGAAACTGATGGTAAAAAAGAGCTACAGGAAGTGCTGATGTAGTTTAAATCCTGCCATTAGGACTGTTCTGTGCCTTCAGATGGACAGGGAAGAGCTTGTTTGAGATCCTCTGAGCTGCCCGTTCCTGCCAGCAATGTGTGTGCCTGCCTGGTAGGACATCTCGTGCTGCAGCTCGAGGAGCATTACTGAGCAGCACACAAACTACTTCTTAAAGGCAGTCATGGGGCTACTGGGAGTGTGGGAGATGGGAAGGCAAAGCCAGAACAGAAATGAAGGATGGTGTTGCCAAGGAAGCAGTGCAAGAGGCAGTAACTGGAGCTGGCAGGAGAGAAAAGAGATGGTAGGAAGTAAGAGGAAGGACAAGACAAGGCAGCAGCAGGAGAGTCAGTCTCCAAAAGCTGTAAGTAACTACCTTATTAGGTCGATTTTCTGGCCAAAGTCTCTACCAGTCATTCCTACACCTGGCCCTACCCACAGCTGCTAATGTGCAATGGTTGAAAAGACATTAATTCTTGATGTCTAAGACACCAGTAATAAGGATTCAGCATATGAATGTTGCTATTAAAAACATGCACCATTTTTCCAGCATAATCTTCCCTAGGACTGGATTCCAGAGCTGAAATCTCCTTCTGCTGTTGTATAACTTGTCATCTATTCCCAGAAAAAAATAATTTCCTTACATAAGTATTTTGAGACCAAGATAGAAATCTGTTAACTTTTTCTTCAATCCCTCAGTGTAAGGAAAACTTTACAGACTGAATCATTATTGCATTTTTCTTCCAAGAAACTTCCCAGTTTGACAAGGTTCATTTGGAAAAGTGTGGACTCCAGAAGAAGTCAAATTTTCTAAACCAGAAAAATAATAAAACCAGCTGTGCCCTAAAGCATCCTGAGTTTGGCCTAAAAGCCCAATACCCAGCACAGTGCTAAGTCCCGAGCTTGCAGAAGAGTACTGGTGCACCACTCTATTTGTACATGAAGAATCGGCTCTTGGTGGGATTAAAGCCCTTATTTGAAAGGGATGTCTTGAAATCTTCATCACATCTATGTTTTGTTTTGCTCTTTCCAATCAAAGATGAGATTCTTATATAAGCAAATGAATGCCAGGAGTGCTTTCGTCTCAAATGAAAAACTTAAGCCTGCTGAAACTTTCAAACTTAAATGGAAAGAAAGAATCTGCTAAATCTACTTGGATGAAAGTATAGAATGCTAGGCTAGTCCAAAGAAAAGTCTAATTATTAACAGTCTGACTTTTCTATTTTGAGGAGGTGAAGAAGTCTTAATTTTGGTTATTGCTGTAAGCTCTTCAGAGAATAGAGACTTTCTTTTCAGGTTAATAATTTGTCCTGGTGCTGCAACAGAATGAGTTTTATCTATCTTGTCTTTGAAAGGATCTAAAATTATGCTTTTGTCACTTTAGAAAACTTTTAAAACTCTAGAATGTTTGACAAAATACTGTAGTGAGCTTTAGACAAGACTTCTCTTCATTCTTTACTTGTCTTCACTCATGACTACTGCCAGAATGAGCTGACCATTTCATGTCTGTATTGTAAAAGTTAGCAAAACAGTGCCATGTGCAGGTTACTCCCGGCTTAGCCCAGCAAGAAACTTTGCAAACATTACCTATAACAACAATCACATTACTTACAGACATCCCAAGGCTCTCAAGATTCTCTTGTTTGCCCTCAGATTTCTTGTTTCAGCACTGCCTACCTGAAAAATCAATAATTTCTGAGGGCCATACCTGGGTAATCTGAGGGCCATACCAGGGTAAGAAACTTTCTCTTCACATCCTCAACCCAGGCCCCAGGGGAGCAGCAGACTTGATGAAGTCAGTCAGGTCTACATACTGGGCCTTCTGTTTCCCTTAAGAGTCTCCTTTGACAATGACTGTCTTCTTCTTTATGGAAGTGGTTTTGATGAAGGGCATACACCTCCTTAACCTCAGCAACACCTCCATGCTGTATGAACCATCGTCCTTGTCATTGCTCAGTCCCACTCGCAGAGCCTTGCACCTACTGTGCAAGGGCACCTTGGGGATGTGGGGCCTGCTGCACCTGGCAGGAGCTTAGGAGAAGCTTTGCCAGGAGGAGGGCAGAGCAGCCCTGGAAAAGGCTGCCCAGGGAGGCTAAGGATTCTCTATACTTGACAGTTTTTAAAGCTCGGTAGACAAATCAGTGGCTCACCTGCTTTCACTTCAGCAATACACCTGCTGTGAGCATGAGGTTGAACAAGAGAACTCCAGAAGAAGTTCTAGCCAGCAATTCTATGTTTCCATAATTCACTGGATAAACTTCAGGAGTCACCTAGGAAAAATAGTGCTGATGAGAAACAATGTATTATATTACACCTAGGAATTATTTTTTCAGACAATTCACAGTAAGGCAAATAAAGACAAATGACATTTAACTTTGCAATGAATGAAAATGAAAATGAAGTATGGTAACTTTTACATGCAAGAAGTGCATTTCTTCAAACTTCTAAGTCAGAACAGCTTTGAGAAAAAGCATGAAGTTTATAACTAGATGAAGCACAGAGACTGTAACCAGAAGAAGATGAAAGAACCTTTGTTCTCTCTGGTACAGCCCTAAGTGCTGAGCTTTCAGTGTTTCTCAATGCTGCTGAGAAACAGTCTCATTTCTCATCAACAGTTTCATTAGCCTTTGGGGTAAAATCTTTCTAAATCACGGTGAATGTTACCTATATAATGGTCAGTTGCAAGAAACAGTTAAGTTCATTATGGGAGCAGATATCTGGAAGTACCATAGCTTTCCTTCCAACCACCAGCACACGTCCCTGTCCAAGAAAAGAGCACCTGCAAGACACATGGGTGGAAGGGTTTTACTGGCCATTGTTTTGTGATCAGTTGGGTGTCTGAGAGAGAGACAAAGAGATCAAAGGAAGAGACAGATGGTGGCAAGGAAAAAGCCAACAACACAGACATAACAAGGGCCAGGAATGTGCCTCTGAGAAAAGCTAAGAGAAAAAGGAAAAAAGAGCTTTTAGAGTGTTTCGTGGAAAACAGACTTGAGCTGTAAACAGAAGCCATGCCTTTTCTGCAATTCTTGCTGTGTGAAGAAAAAGAGGGCTTTGTACTTTCTATGCAATTAAATGGGATTGGATCAGAGAAACCTCATTTCAGAAAACATAAATTTCTCCTGGCTGGAGCCCCCTATGACCCAGGGGTTTTATTGAAATTTCTACCCAGCTCATATAAGTTTACACACAGTCACCTTGAAAAGCAATATTATTGCTCTATTTACTCCTAAAACAGCACACTCTGCTCAGCAGTCAGTCAATTATGTTTCCAACACACCCACTGCTGTTACACTGAAAGAGCTGTAGTTCAGGAGGGTTTCAGACAAGCTCGTGAAGTGGTCATGTAATGGGACTGGAGTCAATAGTGCAGGGCAGAGTGCTGGTGCATATGTTTTTCAGTCACCTCTTTCTCATCTTACTTGCCTTGTTTTTTTGTCAAAATGGGTCCTGAGAAAATGCTGGCACTGTCAGACCTGGAAAAGGACAGAGACCATTTGCCCTGATACTGACAGTCTGATTTTTCAAAGTGCAAGTGAAAAAGGTTCTGTCTTCCCATTCAGGAAATTGACTAAACTGGGGAAACTGTCTATTTCCTGATTTATACTCCTTCTGATCTACTAAATGTTCATAGAATACAGTTAGTGAGATGAGAATTTAGAGTAATTTGTAGCTGGCACACATACAATCATAGAATAACTGAATTGTTAAGACTGGAAAAGACCTTTAAGATCATTAATTCCAACCATCAACGCACACCACCACTGTCCTCGAGTGCCAGATCTGCACATCATTTAAATACCTCCAGGGGTGATGACTCCACCACTTCCCTGGACAGCCAATTCCAATGCTTGAAAACCCTTTCGGTAAAGAAATTTTTCCTAATATCCAATCCAAATCTGGCACAAGGTTTCCTCTCATCCTGTCACTTATTAACCAGGAGAAGAGGCCAACTCCCACCTGGCTGCAACCTCTTTGCAGGCAGTTGTAGAAAATGGTAGGGACTTCCCTGAGCCTTCTTTTCTCCAGGCTGAACAACCACAGCTCCCTCAGCCATTCCTCACAGGACTTTTGCTCCAGACCACTCACATCTTCACTGCCCTTCTCTGGACATGCTCCAGCCCTTCAATGTCTTTCTTGCAGTGAGCGGCCCAGAACTGAACACAGCACCTGAGGTGTGGCCTCACCAGTGCCAAGCACAGGGGGACGATCACTGCCCCGGTCCTGCTGGCCATCCTATTGCTGATACAGGCCAGGACGGCATTGGGCTTTTTGGTCACCTGGGCACAGCTGGCTCATGTTCAGCTGCTGTCACCAGCACTCGCACGTTCTTTTCTGCTGGGCAGCTTTCCAGACACTCCCCCAAGACTGTAGTGCGGCAGGGGATGTTATGACCCAGGTGCAGGACTCAGCAAATCCTACATACAGACATGTCTTTGGTGTACCTACACTGTGCAGAAAAGATGGCATGCTAGTGAGATGTGCAGGTTGTTTTCTTCTTGCAGCTCAACATAACTCATGCTTGCCTTGTTTCCTGCACAATGTTCAAAACCTGCTCTGAAGACAGTACCCCTGATTGCCATACCAGAGCTTCACATCAAAGTGACAGGGCTTGCCAGTGTCCCTTCATATTGAAAACTGGTGAGTCCCAGGAAAAGTAAAGCCAAACATAACCATGTTGGACACGATTTTAAATTCCCCAAACTAGATTTTTTTTGTATACTATTTTGTGTTTGGAGCACGGCTTCCCTGACTTCAGCTGCAGCTGAGAAAGTTCAGCACGCCTACAAGTCCTGCACTAAGAATAAAAGCAATGTAAAATTATTGACAGCTTCTGAAAAGATTGGCTCGAGTGACTCAGCTATCACCACATGGGAGCTGTTTGACAGAAAAAGGGAGAGTATCCAATTCTCCAAGGTAGAACATCACCCCCTTGCCATATGTTCTCTTGCTAAATTCTGTCTCATTCTCTATACTCTTTCTCATTTCTGGGACCAATGAAGTGGGAGCAGGTCTTATGGTGTCTTTAATCATGTTCAGTTCCTGAAACTCTCTGTCCTGATTATAGAATGAACCTTGTCATGAAAGACAACTTGCATAAACATGAGAAGTACCGAAGTTTTCATCTTTGATAATACTTTAATCAATTGGCATGTATTTTGCCTGTTTTTCAAAAACAGGAGCAAACCCCCATATTTGACCTTGTCCTGCCACTCACAATGGCTACCAGGAAGTAGATGGAGCCTTTAAAAGGCACTGCATGGATCTCTGCAGTCTGGCTAGTGGCATGGCAGAAAATGGTGATAGGTGTCAGATACCACTACGAGGGAAGTGGAACACACACGTTGATGCCTGGCTCATTTCTCCACCAGCCTCTTATTCTCTCAGCCTTGTTAAGTCCTTATCCTTCCCTTTGGCCAGTCCCATTTCTTCTCACATAGATACAGTACCCTTTGCAGACCTACAGCTACTCATTCAGTCGTACATAGCTCCTCCCATCAGGCTCCTGTTCTGGACTTTGATCTGAAACTCATCACTTTTCCTTTAGAAAATCTTTAGTCAACAAAAGACTCTTTTCCCATTGTTTCATTCTCAGCAACATCTAACAATTTTCCAGACATTTTCCAGGAGAAATCAGTCTAAAGCAATGCTTACCATTGAAATGGTCAATGTTTTGAAAAATTTTAAGTGACTGAAAACCAGCAAATGTTTCAGGTGAGAAGAATAGGTCTACCTCCAATATGAATAAAAGTTGGTTGTATAAAACCTGGCATTTTATCTCCAACTGTGTAAACACCCTGTACAGATGATAGTCACACTAATATGAAGCACTGAAAAACAAACAGAAAACAACACAAGACAAAGCATTAAATATTGTATTAGAATATTTATCCAAGGCTATTCATAATTTGATCCTGACACTGGAATACCAGTTGCCTATAAATATGATTTTCTGCTTTACCTCCTACCACATGGCCCCAATACCCGTGCTGGATTTGCAAAACAGAAAGGCACCTCTGCAGAGTGTACTCCTCTAGTTCAGACAGTTACTTCCAGACACCTTCCAAAAAACACCCAATAGTTTCCCTTTCCTGAGCTGCAAAGAGAGAAAGGAACAGCAGTGACTTACTTCAACCACTTCATCAAGGATGGCTTGAAAACATACAGAGTTTTCTACACGTTACAGTCCACGCGGGTTAATGCACTTCTGGGAACAGAGATACTTGGGAGAACTTGCCCTTCAAGTGGGATGCAGAGTATATGATTGTGGCGGCACTGGCTGGCCACTGGGATGCCCTTGGCAGTCTGCTAGGTCGGCTGTGAGGGGCACGCAAGCCCGGGTAAGGAAAGCCCGGAGGTCTGAACTGCGGTGCCCTCGATAGAGCTGGGCGACGCACAAAAGCAATCAAGGACGCAGCTTCCTCACCCCAGAGAGCTTCCCCCAGGCTGGTGGTCAGGTGCGCAGGCGGACGAGGAGAGAGGGGTCTGCTGCATGGGTTCCAGATGTTTAACCCTCTGAAGAGTTCAGGGGCAGGAGACCAGGAACAAGGCAAGGTGCAAGGGTTTTATACCGGGACTAAGGGAGGCGGGGTAAAGGGTTGCAACCAATAGGGAAAGGGAACATGGGAGGAGCCGACAGGGGAACAGCCAATGGGGATAGAACAGAGGAGGGATTTACACAGACAACCAAGAGGAGAACATTCTGGAACATAATGCATATGGAACAGAGGAAATACATAAACATGGACTTATACATAATGTAAATTGGTGCTGCAGGGAGGCTGTGGGAACTCACCATAACTGAAAGGTGGGTTTTAGGGGTTGCGCACTGCAACATATGATGAGTGCCACTTAAAATACCAGCCCATCAGTCCCTAACTGCTAAGTGCTATGGTCAGCCTTTATCTGAAATTGTTATGTCAAATGTTGTTGATTTTGGGCAAAGTGGAAAGCACCCTTGCTGTTTGCCTCCAGGCAGGCTTTCACTTGCCACTTGCGACAGACTCAAGGTCTGACATTGCATGGCCACATTTCTTACTGTAGATACCATTCCTCTTCCTTCACCCCTAGCCTGCTGCTTTTATTTTTTATTTCTTTTTTTTCAGGCTGAGGAAAAGCTGGGTAAGAGATGTTTGTTTTGGGGAAAGAAGAAAGAAAACTACTCTGGAATTACTGAAAAATGCAATGCAGGTTTCAACAAAGAGTCACTTAAAGATAGCTAAAACTCTATGGAGGTCTTTTTTCTTTCTTTTTTTTTTTTTTTCAGAAAACAAAGTGGATGGAAACAGCTGGAGACTATAACTTGGAAAATTGAGACAGTAAGATGAATAAAACTTGCTGTTTTTCCTCTCCTGTCCCAACCTGCAGGGGACAAGGTTGGGGAGCAACCTCTTCAACCCCTTTTCAAAACAGATGTTGGATTCCCAAAGAGTTCAGGTTTGGACTATTTTGCTTTAAACAAAAATATCAATTATTTTTTTGTACAGTGCTCAAGGGTCTTTAGTCCAGCTACAGCTTGTCACACGTAAGTAAACGTGGCAGATCCACTACTTAATTCTGATTAGCATAAAAAATTGGTTTTAATGAACCTTAATCTTTAACACTCATATATACCATAGTTTTCAACTCCGTGCGTCACTAGAGTTTTCCTAGCTTAGTATCTTGCAATTAGCTTTTGTTATCCTATGCACCATTGCTACAATTCATTGAATGTAAAAAAGCAGTCATGAAATTTGGCTTGTAAATGCTCTTGCTGCAGGTGATAGGACTTCATTCTGCACCATTTCCCCAACTCTTTTCAGTTATCCCTTCGGGTGCACAAGTTGGAACACTTCAAGGCTCATAAAGGTAACAAAGTACTGACATATCTCAGATCAAGCAGTCAAAATTTAGGTTTTATTATTTTCAGGTTTACATGGGCTTAAACACAGGTGCACCAAAGCTAAGAGCTGCTGTGGGATAAAGTTGCCTTGGCTGCTCTCTCAGCGCATTCCACTGCTATAAAAACAGTGAAGACATCGCAAAACCTCTTCTAAAACAGCCACACAGAAATCCATTAAAATGAGCAGAACCAGAAGATCTCATTTCCATTCCTAGCAATGCTATTGAGATCTCTGAGATCTCGGCCAAGTGACCTAACTCCTCCGCAGTCCTACTTCTCACAGCTGAGAAGGGGAAATACTGATTTTGGGCACGATATGTTGAGATTTCTGCCCTAAAGCTTTCGTTTAGTCATGAACATTGAACAAGGGCCTACAGTCAGCAGGAAAACAATGACGACCACTTCTCTAAGTTGAAAGATTTCAAATAGTTAGCTCCTATGCAGGAATCTGTAATGATTTTATAAGGCAGACCTACTGCAATATTATGGTTTATATGGTTTAATCAGTGAATTTAGTAATTTTATTTTGGATGGTTTAGTTTTATTAAGTTTCATTGATAGCATGAATGTTCCAGCTGAAGATGGTTCAGGACTTCTAACATACTCTGTGATGAGATCTATAATTGTTGGGTTTTTTTTCTTATAGTATCTATATCAGCTCTACCTCTATTTCTGTAACCCTGTTGTTGAACCCTCACTTAAACAATTAGTGTGTTTATTATGCATCACCCCAGCACTACTTTTCAAATGTAAGGCCAGGCATGTGTTCAGAATAAGAAGCCTCTATGAAGGATGGATTTTAAAACATATTTAAAATATACCTACTGTCATGTAGAAACCATGCCCAGGTGCAATACTGGGTTGTGAGGTTGTGTGCAATCTCACATTGCTAGGTTCTCACTACCTCCCTCAGGAAACACCTGGACCCCAAAAAGTATGCTGTTTGTACTTTTTAGTGTACAAGACCTTTGTTTAAATTACATTGAGAGTTTTAAACAAAGCCCTTAAATCCCACATGTGTGTATAAGCTCCTCAAACTGCAAAATATGCCAAATAAATCTAGAAATTCCTGACAATGCAGTGACTGGGGCAGCAACCACAAGAACCCAGCACAACCCAACGTTGAGCATAGCTGATAGAGCAAAGGCATGTAGACCTGTATCTGCAATCTGCAATTGGAAAGAGGTAAAATCAATACAAGCTGAGTACAATTCCTTATATTTTGACAGTGTCCACTGAATAAGTGTTGATATTCTTTTTCGGTGTCATGTATGTCTTCTACTTTAACTCTGAAGATTCTAAATCTTCATGCAAACCTATATCTGAAACTCTGTTTGTTTGTTGGGCCATTGGGTCTTAAAGTGTTTACCTGAGGCCCAAAGTCAGGCAAATTTTATCCTTATTTTTTTCAGGCATATATTCTGGCTCACTGTTTTTACTTCCTTTCTGTAGAATCAAGTGAGTATGAGATATCACTGACTTCAAGTGATATGGAACCAAAGCAAATTATTTTGGGCTGATGGCATTCATCAAAGCTGTGCCTTGTGGCTGGAGACACTAGCAGAACTGGACACATGCCATTTGGGCCAGGCAGCCTTGTTGGCACCAATGGTCATTCCACTTCCCTGCAACAACATGGATCTCATAGTCTTTCTCCAGCTGAGGACTTGGCTCTGAGTTACTTTTCTCTCTTAACAAAATCGTTTCAGGGCTGCAAAGGACCCCTGCCCTTCCTGCTCTGGTCTGCCTCATTGCACCCCTGCCCTTCCTTCGTGCATTTGCAAACAAGCAGCAGACGCAGATTACAACTGCCCTAAAGTATTTCTGTGCCTTCAGGGTTACTTGTTTGACACAGGCCTGAGACAAAGCAGATTAACCAGAGCATGGGGCACAGCAGAGATTTAGGTCCATCTTTCTACCCCAAAACACTACACAGGGCAAAATGTGCATTTTTATGTTTCAGAGGTGCTGGAGCCATGGATTTCTTCCCCAGACACATCAGGTCTGCCAGGGTGCTTCCAGCCTTACCCACTGAAGTTATTCCTGATGCTCTCAGGACCTTCAGGATGCTTGAAGCTCTGCACTGGAAGAGAGGCTGCTTGAATTGTTCTCTTTGTGTTTAATTTTTACCAGAAATTTAGGGCTGGGGCCAATAGTATCATTGGAACCAGCTGAAGATTTCATATAAAAATGAAATTAGGCTATTATTAGAGTACCATGCACTTGCCCAGTGGAGCTTTTCCACTTTCCTTGAAACAAAAGAAGAAAACACTGCACTCACATCAGATAGAAATGTAAACAAGTCTAGTAGTGCAGCAAAATGTTGCTTCCAACAAATCGCATGGGGTATTTTATCTCCTTGTGTAATGCCCTGACTGCCTAATCAGTTACACGAGCACAGCACCATTTGCAGTGTTCCCCAGAACAGGCCACGGTGCCACCCTCTGCCTTGTGAATAGGAAATCTTCCCTGAGACAGCATTACTGTGGGAGACTGAGGGGCTCTCCTCTCATCACAGCCAGAGCTAGAGACGTAAGAGCCTGGGGCTACCCTAAAAGGCTGGTGTGTGTCATATCAGCTGGCTGGGCTGTGCTCACTTAAAATAGCCTGGATTTTGTTCTAATTTAAGTCCATTGATCTGACTTTGAGGAAGAAAGTTAAAGGGTTTATCAACCAGTGTCATTCTAGGAATATCACAAATGTCTAAAGAAATAAATTGGGAAGGAGGATTCTGACTTGTTAAGAACTTGCTTTCCAGGGTAAATAAAATTTGCAGAATTCTCATCATGTTGCCATATGCTTATTTCTCCAAAGTCATCACTTGGGGCATTTGTTTTAGGAAGGGTTCACTTTCAGATGACACATGACAGAGTCAGTTTATGAGGAAGAGCTATAAAAAAGTCAAAGATTTTCAATTATTTCCTCAAAATAATTGAAAAATACACCAGCTAATACCTTATTTTCCTCGAGAAGGCTATAGGTTTATAACCCTAAAAAGCAAATGCAGATACGTGGGGAAATTGAAAGATTCCCATCTGTGTCTCACAGCTGGATCAAAAATGCAATGGAAATGGAAAAATACTTATAAAATTCAATAAGCTTCAATATAGACTGGTTTATTTTTTCTAGATGGGAATGCAAATTTGTATAATCAAACAAAGTTCTTCCATCATTTAAGGACAGAATTTCTGTAGAACTTGAGAGACAGCTTGAGAACAGAAAAGTATGTAGCAAAAAAAACCCAAATAAAACAACTGATGCTGTTTCACCTTGACTAAGACTCTTTAGCCAGTGATTGAGGGACACTACAAATGATTTGCCAGAAAGAATTGAGGAAGGGAAGGTACTTGGGTAAACTTAAGTGTGATTTGGGCACAAAAAACTAGACTGATATGAATCCCAGTTCAAAATGAACAAGAAACAGTTAAAAATAAACTGCCAAATTATCCTTCAAAAAAAATCCAAATCATAAATTAACATTGATAGAATAAAATGTCTAATGATGACAGAGGCTTTATGATGACAGGCACCCTGATAAATGTTGTGAGGAGGAAGAACAGAGGGATATTTTTAAAATCTATCATCAGTCTGTGCAGGGAGGATTTATTTCCCTCATAAAGATGTGACAAAAATACAAATATGCCTGTAGATTTATGTTCCCTAACCTCCTAATCAAGAAAATACTGAGAGCACAATATTCAAGAATATCAAAGCACAGTTTCAGCTGCACACATAGGTGCTGAAAATACAGGGATCATCCCACAGAGCAGCTGTTATATCAGCAATGCACAAAAGTGAGTTCAGGACACACAGGAGTTGAGCCCCGAAGCAAAACTCACTGCAATATAAGTGCTTTCAACATGTTAATCGAACTGATTACAGTTGTCTTACACCACATGAAAGGAGAGCTCAAAAATGAGGAAACTAAAGAAGGTCAGAACCAAGAAAAACAATGGTTGGAACTGTCTGTGAAGCATCAGCAACAGACATTTTGCTCACATTCAAGAAGTAAGGGCAGAAATAAAGTACATGTGCACCATTAATCTCAGCCCTAATGAAATTATTTGCAGTTCTTATAATCACCATGGTAAGCAAGTCCATGGTATACAGTTACATCTCTGATTTGAAACAATTTTTCTGTTTCCAAAATCCGTAAACGTTTATGCATTGTTATACTGGTCAGCGTAGAGAGCAGGGTGGCTGCTCACTACCAGAAAATGATGAGCCACAACCCTGCCACAGGGCTGCATTCTGGGTGCTCTCATTCCCACTGTCCCAGTGCTGCGGATTCCCACAGACAGGGATAGGGTGGCCTCCCCAGCACGGAGGAGCCCTGCATGCCCTGGGAAGTATTTCAGTGACATGGTCTTTGAAGGGTCACAAATCAACCGCAACTTTGAAGAACAACAACATGCTCTTCCAGAGGATCTGGGCAGTATCTCAGGAGAAGGGGTTTCTCCCGGGGAACATTGAAAGGGTGGTTTGATCATGTGAGAAAATAGGACAACCCTGAGGAAAGTGCTTGTCATCTGCTGACAGAAAGAAAAAAGGTTCTGGATAAAAGACTAAAAGCTTCCAGAGTCTCCAAAAATAATTATAAAGCAGAGTCAGCTCAAGCCTCAGAATCAAATACCAGATAAGAAGGCTGAGGGGGCTTCAAAATGGGTTCAAACAGCACAATTCATGGAGATTGACTCATTTTAGAGGTTTCAAGTTCTGTGTGGACATATCTGATCACCACAGGAAATCTCATTGTGTTCTGTTTTGACTGACACATTCACAAATTTTGTGATGCCAGTCTTATGCAAGGGGTTGAATTGAGCAGGATTAGTACAGTCAATAAAAGTTGGTGGTCTCTGTAATGTATTCTGGATCTTTTAGCCAAACCAAGTAAGAGCTATTTCGTCAGAACACTCTTCCCTTTTGTTCTCAAACAGAGTAACTGCATGCAGCTTTACTGGGCATGGGTACATGCCCCTGAATTTGTATTATGCAGACACTTTGCCTAAAGGGATACGTCTAGGTCCCAGTCAACCTACCCCCCCCAAAAAAAAACCCCAAACAAAAAAAAAAAACCCCCAAACAAACAAAAAAAAACCCAAACAAATTCAAAAAACCAAAACAAACAAAAAACCCAAAACAAAAAACAACAACAAAAACCCCCCAAACAAACAAAAACCAACCAAACAAACAAAAAACCCCTCCTCCCCCAAAAATCAATAACAAAAAAAGACTAAAAAAAATTAAAAAAAAAAAAAACAAAACAAAACACTGAGCAAAGCAATAAATTAGAAAGAATAGTACTTTTTTAAACATGTGGATCTGATGTTTCTTGCCTTTCCTGCTAGGCATCATATAGCTAAATATTTGGAACTTGCCCATGCAAAAAAGTTCTGCTTAAATCATTAGTAACCTCCATCCGCCAGCAAATAAATCCTACGCAGCTGTTCGTTGAGCCAGCAGAAATATGGCAGGGCTAATGATTTTATTGTTGAAAGGGCCCTGATTGTATCTCCTCATTCAGGCTCTAGTTTTTTTGAATATAAAAGGATTTATTTGGAGAGGAAGTATCCATTTCATGCTTGCAGGTCAGAATTCAAAGACAAGATCTGACAGGCAGATTTTTTGGGGCAGGCAAAATTATTGATAAAAGTACTAATCACCTAATTCAGAGACAATCTCATTTGTGTACCTGTCTGACCTCCCATATACCTTTTCCCCTGGATTGTTATGAACAAGAGACTTGCACGTGTCCATAGCGGTGGTTTATAGTGGCACACATTTTTTATGGGTAGTTTTATTTAGGCAATTCGATGCATTGCAATAATGCCAAATAGACTTAGTTGAATAAGGTTCACGGTTTTATTATTTAAGTTTTACATATTTTCGTCTCTAGTTTTGGTAAGATAATGAATGAAAAAAAAGGGACCATTTGCATGTGCAAATGATACAGGATTCAAGTTGAAATTATGACTTTTCATTCCATCATTTTCATTTGCAATTGTCTAATCAATAGCTATTGTTTTATCAATGGATTTTCTCAAAATTACATGATCATAAAAGAGTTGTAGTAGCCTTAGGCTTAAAGCCCAGGCAAATAAATGCAGTAAACTCAGATTAAAACAACAATACTTTAAACCTGAAATAAGAATCCAAACCCTTAGATTCAGGCCAGTAGTAGTGTTGCATATAAGGATGTATTACAAATCAACACAAAAAGATGACTGTATGTCTAACAATGACCAAACAGAGGAGTGATATTATGCTATTCTCATTTACCTTAGTGCAAGCCTGGAAAAATTTCAGCTACTCCCTAATTATATCAGAATTTGGAAGCAGAAACATACTACAATTCTGTATCTTTGTAATTTATGTAAAGAACTCCTCTTAAGTGAAAGTAAACAATTTTATTCCTTTCTGTCAAGAGCAAAGTTCCCCAAATGAAATTTTACGACATAAATTATGGTGCAAGGCAGTATTCCCCTACACTTCTCTTATTTATATCCCAGTGGTATAAACTGTTTGCAAAGCAAGCAAAATTTGACTAGGTTTCTGTCCATCATATAAAATAGTGTCCGAAATGTTAGTATGTATTATGACCATCATGACATAAATTTTTAAGGCTTTTCTTTTCAGTAGATTCCTAAAATGACCATTAGTTTTGATGATTAAGTTGTGATTTCATTCCATCAGGACCTATGTTCTTCACAGGTTTTCTTTGACTTAACACAGTCATTAGGAAACTGTTCCCCTCTTTTCCAATTTTCCTTAGAAAGAAATATTTTACAGACGGAACCTCTGCCACCAGCTACACTGTGCATTTGAAACCCATACAGAACCAAGTTCGAACAAGGAGAACGACCCTTTCCAATGAGAAATCCAATTGGCCTGCAGGATGCAATCCTGTCACCCAGTCAAGTACATCCCGGCCCCACGACCTGCTTCTTAATCCTGCACAAGGAAAAAAACACCTTAAAAAAGTCCTCCAGAAAAGCTGGGCTTTCCCCATGATTTATTCCACTATTGTTCGAGGCCTTGTCCAGCTGGGAGGTGGCTGGCTGTAATATTTTGAACTCAGTGGGTGTGAGACATGATACACTTTCTCAGACAAGGACCATCAATCATTTCAACCAAGCAGATGTTTTTAGGTTATTAAAGATTGAAAGTTGGACTTTCTGAATATTCAATATTCACCATACCTGGTGAATGGCTGTGCATTTCTTGCTACTATACCAGACATTTAAAATATTTTTGATTTGGACATACCAAGCCCAGCATTTATGAGATGTAAAGACTTGATAACATTGGCAGAGAAGAAAGTGGACAGAATATGTTTCGAAATAACATTGGTGACTAATCAAAGTGAGTTGTTCCAAATCCAAGATCTGGAGCACAGAATTAGAAACTGACATCCAACACAAATGTAATTCTAAACTATCAATAATTGTTTTAAGAAGTTTCAAATCTTAAAGAAAAAAGGGATTTTATATTGGCTTTGACCTTAAAATATTTTATGTCCCTCATTTAACTAGAAATCCTCATACTTGAAAATGACCAATATTTGACTTCGCTATATTTCCATTTGTTTAATGAATGCAAATATTCTGCTGTGCTCTGTGGAATTATAAGTGGACATTTCTGTTCCAAGAAGTTTATACTAAGAAGGCAGCACACAAAATAATTGTACACAAATTGAAGGGCTGGAGATAGATCACATTATTGTCATTCCAGGCCATTCTTATTTTTTCAGCCTAGTTTCCTAAGGAATTCTGTTCTGTTTGCTTCTGTCTGTCTGTTTCTGTGAGGGGACCCTTCCGCCTTATCTTATACCAATAGATTTGACCTTGTTAGCCAGTACAAGAATGATGGTTTTGGTAGCAGTTGGGATGTGGAAGCCAACCATTGGACAGAATCCATCTCTTACCTCTCACAGAGAGCAAAAGGAATGCTGTAAGGATGATCCCCCAACATAACCTGGAACATCCCAAGACAAGAAAATTATTAGAACCAGTCTAACCTGTAACATCTTCAGTCAGGGTTTACATTTTATAAAATGCTGGAGAATCATTCTTGCAAATCAGCAGATAAACCAGCTCTTTAAATTTCTCACCCTTATGAGTTTTCTGATGTTCCAGTTCAGTCAGACTGAAGATTTTTCAACATGTTGCAGTGTTCCTCAAGTCTTGATCCATAGGAGTGTGCTGATGCATATTCCTGCTACAGACTTAGCATAATCCCACTGAAATCATGATCAATGAGGAAATTCAAATCAATTGGAAATCGGACTCAGGTTCAGCATATGCCCAAACTATTCATTTATGGTAATTAATGACACTGTACCTGCCAGGAAGAAGTATATGTTGAGAACAGTATGCAGCAAAAGAGGGATGGGCTTCCCAGCACAGAAGCCACTTTGTGGAGATTTGGGACTATGTGGAAGATGGGATGGTTCTCAGTTTGGGCAGAGCAAAGGATCACATGTGGGTAAGAGCAAAGGCAGTTCTGGGTGAAGAGGAAGAGAGTCAAAAATGGAGGTAGGAGAAGAGGTGTCCCAAAGTCCATGGGAGAAAAATACTGAACTTGATGATGTGGTAGGTCCTTCCCACAGGCTACAGTTCTTCACAAACTGCTCCAGTGTGGGCCCTCCCATGGACTGCAGTCTTGCAGGAGCAGACTGCACCAATGTGGGCCCTCCATGGGGTCAGAAGTCCTGCCAGCAAAGGTGATCCAGCTCAGGCTTCCCACAGAGTCACCATCTACGCAGGGCATCCACCTGCTCTGGTGTAGGGATCTTCCAGGGCCTTCAGATGAATCTCTGCTCTACCGTGGACCTCTGCTGGTTGCAAGGACACAGCTCCGTCCCCATGGTGTGCACCACAGTCTGCAGGGGAATCTCAGCTCCAGCGCCTGGAGCACCTCCTGCCCCTCCTTCTGCACTGACCTCGGTGTCTGCAGTTTCTTTCCTCAGTGCAGTTCCTTCTGCACAATAACATTTTCTCCCTTCTTAAATACATTATCCCAGAGATGCTGCCACCATCACTGATGGGCTCAGCCTTGGCCTTGGANCCCTCCCATGGACTGCAGTCTTGCAGGAGCAGACTGCACCAATGTGGGCCCTCCATGGGGTCAGAAGTCCTGCCAGCAAAGGTGATCCAGCTCAGGCTTCCCACAGAGTCACCATCTACGCAGGGCATCCACCTGCTCTGGTGTAGGGATCTTCCAGGGCCTTCAGATGAATCTCTGCTCTACCGTGGACCTCTGCTGGTTGCAAGGACACAGCTCCGTCCCCATGGTGTGCACCACAGTCTGCAGGGGAATCTCAGCTCCAGCGCCTGGAGCACCTCCTGCCCCTCCTTCTGCACTGACCTCGGTGTCTGCAGTTTCTTTCCTCAGTGCAGTTCCTTCTGCACAATAACATTTTCTCCCTTCTTAAATACATTATCCCAGAGATGCTGCCACCATCACTGATGGGCTCAGCCTTGGCCTTGGAAAGTCTGTCTTGGAGCCCTCAGACATTGCCTCTGTTGGACATGGGGGACGTTTCCGGCAGTTTCTCAGAGAAGCCACCCCCATACCCCGCTGCTATCAAGACTTTGCCATGCAAATCCAATACAAATGGATATGGGAAGACACGGGATAGAGTTGAGCTGCAGGCTGTGATACCTGCCTGCAGAAGCACATGGCAGCACAAAGGCTTGTCTCTGCCTGACCTTAGGGGGAAGAAATGCCACAGGACAGAGCCCTGCGGAGAGCAGCCTGCCAGGAGCTGACAGAGGGGTGAACAGCTCGTGATCACCCCATAGAAGGACATTCAGAAAGTGCATTGCTGATGGGGCAATGTGTGATAAGTTGCTTAATAGAAATTGCCATGTAAGGAAGTACTATGTCTTAAAGAAGTGTATGAAAGCAACTCGTTTCCTTTGAATCCAGATTCCCCACGCAGCGAAGTCTGTGTTTCAATCGCCAACAAATGGACAACATGAGAAGGAGACAGAACTGAACTTTACAGAAGCAGAGTCACAAAGGAGCAAGGCCTGGCCAGGAGAGTGCCACACCGGGCAAAGGGCATTGGTAGCCACCACACAACATTCAAAGCCAAAGGTCAAGCAGAGGCATGTGAAGTGGGATTCAAATGGCTATCTATCTGCAAAGCCTGATTCACCATTCCTGTACTAGGATGGGAAGAATGAAGTTTGGAAGGATGGCTGCTGATAAGAGGGAGAAGACCAAATATCTATCTTTTAAAGAGTGAAGGTGGGCTTGAAAGGAAACACGCCACATACGCACCCACACTCACCCACACACACACCCCAGAGAAAGAGTAAACAAGCTGCAACAATAGCTCCCATGTGTAGGAGAGGAGAAAGAACTGGACGTGACATGGGAAGCTGAACAAGGCAAATGGGATGGAAAAAGGAATTTTGACAAAAATTAAACCAGCAGGCAAAAGTCAGAGCTTGTTTTCATCCTCTCAGTATTCAGCACCAGTGTTCATGGGGAAATATGCCAAAGAGACCACTGGAAATACTAAGAATAGTATAGGGAGTAAAAAAAGCTGCACTTGTACAACAGATTCTTTCCTCCTTTTTACCTGACAGGCCATCACAGTGAATTATTTCTTGGGAGAGACCAAGAAGCTTCAAAGTGTCAGAAGCCAGAAACCATCCTCAGAATTCCATTAGGCAGTCATTGCTCCAATGCCCCACCACATGTATGGGTGAAATTAACCACATGAAAAGGTGCTGTCCTCTAAAATAATACCATATGTGAACTCAGCACTTCTTATATACTTTGTAAAACAAATGCTAGTAATTCAGTGGCTCTATAGCAAATAGCCTCTGCCCAGAGTGAACAATCAGCAAGGCCAGAAAGATTATTTGGTGAATAGGACTTAGGACTTGCTGCAGTGAACAAAGGCTGACAGTGAAGCTGATGGTGAAAACCCAATATTTGCTTTTAAATTCAGCTTCTCAATAACCAAGCATACTGTAACACCTAGAATTTTGTCTATGTCCCTCTTCTTTGAGAGAAAGGAGTAGGTTTCCCTCCTTTTTGAGAGAGGAATAGAGCAGCACTTTGTGCAATTCATTTTCCCCAAATTTACTCATCCAATCTACTTCTTTTATTAAAAATCTCTCTTCCCCAGGCAAAAAAAAA
>VWZW01001322.1:1528225-1624528 GCA_013397115.1 Edolisoma coerulescens
TCTTCACAAACTGCTCCAGTGTGGGCCCTCCCATGGACTGCAGTCTTGCAGGAGCAGACTGCACCAATGTGGGCCCTCCATGGGGTCAGAAGTCCTGCCAGCAAAGGTGATCCAGCTCAGGCTTCCCACAGAGTCACCATCTACGCAGGGCATCCACCTGCTCTGGTGTAGGGATCTTCCAGGGCCTTCAGATGAATCTCTGCTCTACCGTGGACCTCTGCTGGTTGCAAGGACACAGCTCCGTCCCCATGGTGTGCACCACAGTCTGCAGGGGAATCTCAGCTCCAGCGCCTGGAGCACCTCCTGCCCCTCCTTCTGCACTGACCTCGGTGTCTGCAGTTTCTTTCCTCAGTGCAGTTCCTTCTGCACAATAACATTTTCTCCCTTCTTAAATACATTATCCCAGAGATGCTGCCACCATCACTGATGGGCTCAGCCTTGGCCTTGGAAAGTCTGTCTTGGAGCCCTCAGACATTGCCTCTGTTGGACATGGGGGACGTTTCCGGCAGTTTCTCAGAGAAGCCACCCCCATACCCCGCTGCTATCAAGACTTTGCCATGCAAATCCAATACAAATGGATATGGGAAGACACGGGATAGAGTTGAGCTGCAGGCTGTGATCCCTGCCTGCAGAAGCACATGGCAGCACAAAGGCTTGTCTCTGCCTGACCTTAGGGGGAAGAAATGCCACAGGACAGAGCCCTGCGGAGAGCAGCCTGCCAGGAGCTGACAGAGGGGTGAACAGCTCGTGATCACCCCATAGAAGGACATTCAGAAAGTGCATTGCTGATGGGGCAATGTGTGATAAGTTGCTTAATAGAAATTGCCATGTAAGGAAGTACTATGTCTTAAAGAAGTGTATGAAAGCAACTCGTTTCCTTTGAATCCAGATTCCCCACGCAGCGAAGTCTGTGTTTCAATCGCCAACAAATGGACAACATGAGAAGGAGACAGAACTGAACTTTACAGAAGCAGAGTCACAAAGGAGCAAGGCCTGGCCAGGAGAGTGCCACACCGGGCAAAGGGCATTGGTAGCCACCACACAACATTCAAAGCCAAAGGTCAAGCAGAGGCATGTGAAGTGGGATTCAAATGGCTATCTATCTGCAAAGCCTGATTCACCATTCCTGTACTAGGATGGGAAGAATGAAGTTTGGAAGGATGGCTGCTGATAAGAGGGAGAAGACCAAATATCTATCTTTTAAAGAGTGAAGGTGGGCTTGAAAGGAAACACGCCACATACGCACCCACACTCACCCACACACACACCCCAGAGAAAGAGTAAACAAGCTGCAACAATAGCTCCCATGTGTAGGAGAGGAGAAAGAACTGGACGTGACATGGGAAGCTGAACAAGGCAAATGGGATGGAAAAAGGAATTTTGACAAAAATTAAACCAGCAGGCAAAAGTCAGAGCTTGTTTTCATCCTCTCAGTATTCAGCACCAGTGTTCATGGGGAAATATGCCAAAGAGACCACTGGAAATACTAAGAATAGTATAGGGAGTAAAAAAAGCTGCACTTGTACAACAGATTCTTTCCTCCTTTTTACCTGACAGGCCATCACAGTGAATTATTTCTTGGGAGAGACCAAGAAGCTTCAAAGTGTCAGAAGCCAGAAACCATCCTCAGAATTCCATTAGGCAGTCATTGCTCCAATGCCCCACCACATGTATGGGTGAAATTAACCACATGAAAAGGTGCTGTCCTCTAAAATAATACCATATGTGAACTCAGCACTTCTTATATACTTTGTAAAACAAATGCTAGTAATTCAGTGGCTCTATAGCAAATAGCCTCTGCCCAGAGTGAACAATCAGCAAGGCCAGAAAGATTATTTGGTGAATAGGACTTAGGACTTGCTGCAGTGAACAAAGGCTGACAGTGAAGCTGATGGTGAAAACCCAATATTTGCTTTTAAATTCAGCTTCTCAATAACCAAGCATACTGTAACACCTAGAATTTTGTCTATGTCCCTCTTCTTTGAGAGAAAGGAGTAGGTTTCCCTCCTTTTTGAGAGAGGAATAGAGCAGCACTTTGTGCAATTCATTTTCCCCAAATTTACTCATCCAATCTACTTCTTTTATTAAAAATCTCTCTTCCCCAGGCAAAAAAAAACCCCAAACCAAAAACCAAAACCAAACCAACCCAAAGCAATAAAAAAAAAAAAAAAAACCACCCCCCCCCAAAAAAAAACCAACCAAACCCAGAGAGAATAAAATAAAGCTTATATGTAAAATTAGAGTCTTGCACCCTCACTGGTGTTATTTAGATGGACATAGGTTTGCCAGTCTCTAACATTACAGACCAGGAACTTTAAACACTTTCTCAGTGTCCATTGAAGTGAGGACATTCCAGTTTGTGACTGAGGGAAGCCTGCTCCTCTATGCCAAAGAGTAAACCTTCATTCTATGAGAACTATACATGTAGGAAATTTGCTACAAAAACGGCATAGAAAGCAGCAGGTGTTTGTGGGAAGAAATTTAAGAGGTGTCAAAAGTAGTATGCCAGAAATTATAGAAGACAAAGGAAGAAAATATGGAAAATTAGATGTAAACATCATAGACCTTTTTTCTGACAATGTATCACCTGTCCTTGCTGATTTTGGAAAGCCATGAGTATGATCTTCTGCTATTACCTTCACTGACTTGTACTGCATCAGCTTTCCTAATGCTTGTATTTCAAACTGGTCAGCCAACATACATGTTGTTTCACAATGTATTGAAAAAAATGGCAAAAAACCTCCCTTCTGTTTTTTGGGGTTTTTTTTTAAATTTAAAGTGTGCCCTGCCCTTTTCATCAGTGTTGCCTTTCAAATGTGCATGTCAAATGAGCTTCAAAGTCAACACAGGCCAAGTGTAAAGAGTGTGACTAGAGCTGTTCCCAGAGAGGAGCTGCAGACCAGATGTGCATCACCCCCCCTATCCAACCCCCCCCACAGCAGAGGCATTGACTGTTGCTTCACACCATTGCACTTCCCAGCTTGTTGCTCCAAAAGAGCAATGTCACTCTAACTTTTGTAAAATAAAGCATCAGTTACGTTAACATTTTAAAGGAAAAAGAAAACAAATTTGTTGCAGCCTTTGGAGAGGAGTCCAATATAATGAGTGACATTTCAGTGCCGACAAAGCTCGTGCCAACAGTTTGGGATATATTTAAACAATAATGGAAATTTGAGACTTTTGTCCTCAGCTCAAGCTCTTTTCTTACTAAGGTGTCACATCCCTTCCCTTTTCACACAGATTTTTCTCGTTAAAAATCCTTGCTTTTCATTGATTAGAAAAAAAACACAGATCTGGTCCTGTACAGAGGGAAACACTGTTGGATTTCAGTAGCAGAAGAGAAGGGATTGGCAAAAAAAGCAGTAGTGACTTCCACTGTGCATATCACACATGTTGATAAGGCTGTGGGGCCCACCATGAAAATAAAGCAGGGCCTGAAGGAAGTTTTACAGTCAGTGGTTTGGCAATTGTAATGGAGAAACAATGAATAAGTCCATGGGACGAGAGAAGTCTGTGGTGGTTCTCAATCTGTTTATAATATGAGTCTTATTTATAGCATGCACCAGAGAGGTCCTGTTGCCTTGCATAATTATGCTGGCAAAAATTTCCAGTGTAGATGCTGTTTTATTGCAGTACTAGTGCTCAGATGAGCATGGCATCCCACCAAAAACTGTGAGAAGGCATAAGAGCTATTATAGCTGCATCTGTAAAAACTGCTTTATCCACATGCCACCGAAACAATCCAGTGTAAAGGGTTCTGAAAGCCTGTTTGTTTCAGGGTCAAGGGAAATGAAGGATGCAGGTACAGGGAGACAAATGGGGTGGAGGAGTCTCATGTGCAGGTGGGACACAGCTGAAGTACTCCTGTGAACATTTTGGCTGTGCCTGTGTCTGGAATTACACAGGTGATCGTGAGTAGGTTGTTGCTTCACTGAAGACCAAGGGGCTATAAAAGTCTGATTGTTATATGGTGTCTGGTTATACTTGGGGTGGTGGTATTCCCCCATGTTATAGCCCAGAAGGCAAGCCTAGGAATGCAGAATAGAGAGTTGTACAGAAAGGGACTGGACACATAGCTATGTCATGGGGATCTAGATGATTCCACAGCCTAAAATATAACTGAGGTTTTCTAAAGGTGAATATACTCTACATCCATATAAATCTACAAACAAAAGCTTTGCAACTGCTCCCACCCCGTGTGCAGAGCTGCACATTGCACCAACATTTGATCTGATCCTGGGCTGCTATTCACCTGAACATTGCACCAGCTGATAAATCTGAGGAACTGAGCAGTCTAGATCAGACATCTGCTAGAGAACATGTGGTTGACACCAGCATTATTTCTAAATCCAAAAACATTTTCACAGATTTTCACAGGCAGACCAGAAAATTCGGGTGTGGGCAAATAACTTGTTTTACAGTGAGCAGTGCCATGAAGAAGGAATACCAAGGACAATTTGAAGATTGCAGTCACACTTTTAACAGTGTTTATGTGGTAATTAATCAGCCTGGCTAGCAAGAGACTGCTTTTCCAGTCTTCCTTTGGTGTTACTCAGTGTCCATATCTAATACTTTTCCTGTGGGTGTTACTCAGTGTCCTTAGCTAATATATTCCCTTCAGCTACATACTAATCTAAATTCAGAGAGAGATACAAGGAGGGTTCAGATCTTCATCCCTCCAAGTCCAGCTCTCAGTAGCTGGATGGTCACTGACCTGGATGCTCACTGGGTGGATCTTCTATGTGTTTCCACCACTCATTCTCTGTCCCAAAAAAGGAGGCCGGAAGATGTGCCAAGCTCTGTTCTCAATTGCTGCTGATGCCAGGAAGGCAGACAAGCTCTAAAGAGGAGCAGGGCAGAAAGAGCTCACACAGACAGGGAAACCAAAGCCTGTTTGCTTCCATTGCTTTGTATGGTGGCTGAGATGCATACTATCCTTACCTCACTAGCATCTTTGGCAGCTAGCCACAGTCACAAAAATTTTGGGAATGAAAGGGTGAAAAATTCACATTTCAGATGAATCATCCATTAGGAAAAAAAGAGCTAAAAACCCCCAAAACAATAGAGACATCTCAACAGAGTAAAGCAAGTGACTTGAACCAGAACACAGTTCCCATTGTCTTTCCTGAAGAAATTTCCTCTCTTTATCTAACACATGCTAGTTTTGGATATCTGAACTAATTATAGTCAAGGGCAGAATATAGCCAAATGCCGTATCTTGGCTGCAGTTCTTTTTGGACAATAGTCAGACATTTTATTGCATTCAAATATTGTTGTACATATCAGCACCTGCTGCATGTGCATATTTTAAGGTTTATGGGTTTATTGCTTTATTGTGGATTTCCTGCTCTTTCTTTATTGAAAGCAGATAGCTGTGATTTTTCACACCTGTTTTAAAAGTACATGCAATAGTTGTCACATTTTAGCACTTCAGATGCAAGAATTTCAGTTTCCTGTCTAAAAATCACCCTGCAGATTTTATCACCTTGCAATCCCATTTATAAGTTTAAAACACAAGTATTCAGTCCAGAGTGGCTGGTGGTTTTTCCTTACTGAGGTTTGAAAAGCCTTTGAGCCATTCTTTGGAAATTTTCATTTTGAGAAACTGTGGTGCATTTTACCTGTTACTTTTCTTTACATATCTCAGTGTTTTCAACAAGAGACTTAAGGAACCCAGGTTTGATACCACTGAGGAGGAACATTACTCTAGAATTAATCAGGATCTGCCATTTTGTCAAAAAGATAAGTTGTGATTTATTCCTATTTTAAGATAAACTGACATTGGATTAGCATAATCTAATATTTTAAAATACTAAACTGCTAGCTATTTCCTCCACAACTTTGGCTTCTGTTTAATAGAAGGAGCTGAGCAGATCCATATTCTTGTTAAAATAAGGGAAGAAAATCTGTTTTTCTGAAATGGATCATCGGGCTGTTGACATGTTGCCTGTGCCCATAGCAAAAATTACTATCCAACTCGTAGACATGGTAAAGATAAATACATGAACCTTTGGCATTAAAAGTAAAATGACCTCATGCAATTTAATACCAAATTGCTAATATCAAAATACCAAGACAATCTTTACTAATACTCCTAAATTATCTTCAGATAAAACAAAACCACATTCTGTTTATTTCAAAGGAATGCTTTAAAGAAAATGAAGCTCAGTACTGGAAGGCTAAGAAAAATACTACCCTGCTTTCTCATAGTTTCGTTTTAGATCCAAATCAGCCATAGCACAATCAAAAAAAATACTGTAATGACACCTTTATAGACACTCCTAACCACTTGTTTCTATCAATGGGCACAGCCTCTTGAGCAAAGCATCTAACTTCAAGCATAAGGTATAATTCCAATGGTATGAACCAGCATTTATGAGCTCTCATGGTTGAGTATGTAGACCTCTAGGTTATAGTTTCTGCCAGAGACTGAAAATATTCTCCCAGTGCTGTTCAGATCTGAGCTAGGGCTGCTCTCAGTCTTCCCACTAGCAGCAACCTGAAAGAAAAAAAGTAGATGGAAAAGCCTATGCTTAAAAAAAAGTAGGCACAGCCTTGCTGTTGCTTGTCAAGCTGAGAACACCCTGGAGAGAGTGGGACAGAAATTCAAACACACTAACTTATGAATGACTTCTGATTCCATTCAGGGTAGCACAGAAAAGAGGAAAATAAGTGAGAAGTGAGGAAGCCATGCATGGCTGTCCTACATTTCCTGATATCCCAAAGCAGTTGCTGCAGTGCTGATTGTGACCCACTGTGAAAGCAAAGCCACTTACCTCCCTCATTCTCCAGCACCAGAGAGTGCAGGAGAAAAGGAGCAAATCATGCTGTCATGAAGCCTTCTTACAAGCACTGTGGCTGTAATTTGTTGGCCTGACCTGCTTTGCCAATGTGGAAATTTAGGTTATTACAAGTTACATCCAACCTACAGGCAGGAAGAGTTCACATCCCTAGAGTGACCTCCTGTCCTTTGGGGTGCTCTCTCAGAGAGGACTGAAATCCAGGGAACACTTTTTTCTTTCCTTTTTATTATGACTCTAGTTAGGGACTCAGCTCTATACTGTGAGTGCAAACATTAAAGACCACATGAAACTGAACAGGAAAACCAAAAGTCCTACACTTGAAAAGAAACAGTGCTGGCTGGCCCAAGCAGTCACTTAAAAATACAATTGGGACTGGAAAGACACAGCATGTGAATAGACTGTCATGAACGGCTCTATTTAATGCAGGGGAAGAACCAAAACCAGAGGTTTTTAAAATAGCTGGGTCAGATATTCCCTTACAGGAGCCCACAGCATGCTCCCAAGATGTGCCATGCCAAGTGCCAGAGCAGGGCTGGTGTTGCCCCTCCACCCTCTACTGCTGAAGCTCAGCACCACATCTGACAAAGCACAGCATGTGCTATGGGGCTAATGGACTCTACAGCCAGGCAGGGTGCAAGAGGAAGCCACAGTGCTCCTAAAGAAAAGAGCAAGTTTCTGTCTATAGACCCAGAAATTGGATCAGTCTACCCAAATCCGGTGCCTGTTCTCAGGAAGAAACACTTTTTTTCTTCTGATTTTACAACCTGCCCATTCTTACACACACACTCAAAACAGAGAAGACTTGTGGGTGAATGGATGTGGTTTTGTTTCCTAAGATGGCCTTTGTCTCTTTAATTCCCTTATTTCCTTTTCAGAAAGAACATTTTCCCTGTGTTACTTAAGACTGGAAAGCATAGAAGAATCTTCATTTCAAACAATACTTTTCACTACAATACATGTATTTTGTAATTACATTTGTTTTAAATACTGCCCAGCTAATCTGGTTATATCCTGGGGCCATTTTCCCTGGTTATAGCTCTGAAACAAATGATGATTTATTTTCTGGTTGTTACTTAAGTGCATATAGATGTGATCTTCGAAGGAGCCTCATTTGTCTTTATTCAGGTCATTCAGTAATCAGGCACAAGAAACTAATCAAAGTGACTAAATGATGTCAGCTGACTACAATATTATTTTCCAAAAACTTTTAAGCAGTGCTCTGCAGCTGTGTGTAAGTAACCTCTCTGCTGGGAATTGATGTCTTCTAGGGTTTTGTGTTTTGGAGGAACATGTGTTCAGGGACCTCACCAGCTGCCTATGGAAACCATTTTGCTCTTAAAGCAAAAACATATGTCAGGCCAAGGTAAGGGAAGCATTTGAAAAAAAGAAAAATGTCTTTAAAAGTGATGCTGAAAACTGTCAGACAGCTAGCCATGCACCAGAGGAAGTGGTAGCGGATTAGAGTCCCCCCAGAGCTACAGGAAGGCAGGAAGGCGCTCTGCAAAGGGATTAACTTCCATTCCTAACCTGCGAAGGCAGGAGACAAGAAAATAGAGCTACAGTTAGCAGCTTGGCAGAGGCTCTGTTTTGACTGAACATGGCCCCACAGACTTGTAAGCAACGTGCCAGTTCAGTTTGCCCACAGACAGCTTCCCTTGGTGCCGCTGATGTCAGCACTTCCCGCCTGGGTCTGCTCCTGCTCCCCAGCAGCCAGCCAATGCTTCTCCCACAGGGCCCACATCAGCCCTGAGGGAAGCCCTGCCAAACCAGCAGAGCATTGCCCAGAGCTGGGAGTGTGGGTTTCTAGTAGCCAAGGGAAGGCTGACAAACAGACATTAAGAGCTATAAGATGTGCAGGATGGCAAAGCAGAACAGAAAAGTCTGATGGCGTCTTTCCAAAGACCAAGGTCTAGGGATTGCTAGAACAGCCCTGTGAAACACAACACTGAGCAATGAGTTTGAGCTTTTAGCGCCTACACAAAATAAACACAGCAGTGTGCAGGTGTCCTGAGTAAATGTGGGGGTGGGAGGAGAATCCATGTTGCTGTAAATTCACAAAAGTATTTGCAAAGCATGTGCAGTGTCTTGTCCATTCTCCCTCTTGCAATGTCTGCCTGTGTAAACAATATACATACAGATCCCATACACTCTACTGATTAACCTTGCTCTTTGGTGATGCTCTTGCAGCAGTGAATATGGTTATTATCAGTGGCTAATTATACACCAAGTAAGTAATGTATGAATATAATCTCACACTTCCAAAAGGGGCCGAAACAAGAAAGAGGATGTTATGTCTGTCATATAAGTCACATGTGTGTGATAGAAACAGTAATAAAAAAACTTGGCTACTGTACCTTCAGGAATACTTATGGGCTGCCAGTAGTAGGAGAATAAAAATAATAAATAACAAAAACAACAATATAGTATCATCTAGATATTGCTTTTCAAGCTGACATCAAATAGGAACATGAACTTCTGGAAGGCATATAAATTTGCACAATTTGGTCTCCTGAAAACAATGTATCTGCCTGGTAGCACAAATAGACATCTCCCACAGACATACACCCTTGCACCTGACTTCAAGATCCAGTACCTCCTCAGCATTCTCCCTTCTCCAGCATTTCATCCTAATCACCATGTCCAGCTAGTCCCTTTCTCATCCTGGCAAGTCAGCCTACCCACCTGATTTCAGTCTCTCTATCATTGTTCTTCTTCCAGCCTGCCTGGGTGCAAAGGACAGAGGACTCACAAGAAAGAGAGGTGTGCAACCCCTCTTGACCAGGTTCAGACCAAGCAGTGAGAAATGGGCATCACAAAATCCTTCTGGCAGCATCCCTGAAGCCTGAGCCTGAAGCATGCAATGCCAGGTCTCTCCAGCACAGGAAGCTGAAGACGTTCCAACACACCACAAAGATTTTCATTGCTAAATTCTTCTGAGTATGAATAAATTGCAATTTGTCAACTGTTTATGACTTGGCAAAGCACGACTGGGTTTTCCCTAAAGGATTGAAAAACACATCCCTGACAGAAAGGCAGCTCTAGTGCCAAACCAAGAGCCTCTACTGCAAAGCTCCAAGGCACTTGAACTTCCTAAGGAAAAGGTTACTTAACCTTTTTTAGCTTTGGAAACCAGTGCATTGTTTACCCTTTGCCTTTGTTCTCATAAACAGCAGTACTGCTTTGACTGATGTTTTCAGAAACAAAAACCTGCCCAAGGCATGGAAAAGTCTCCTACATGTTGTGGTACACAAAAGCCGGAGTTTTACTGTGGGAAATAATAAGCAGCCTGGGTAACAGGGCTGCCATCCCACCTAAAATCACAATGAAATAAGCGGTGTTACAATGGCAGGGTAGCTGTACCTCTCCCTGCCATGGGCTCCTGCTATCCTTGCACCCAAAGCCACAGGCTTCCCTGCACGTGCGAGCTGGGACTCGTGCACACAGGTTCCCTCTCCCAGGCCCCATCAGCCCGGTGCCTGGGACGTGTGCATTCAGCAGACATTGGTTTGGGAGGCGACTGTCACCCACTGCAGAGCGGCAGATGCCGGTGACACCAGGACTTGTCCGACAGCTTTCTTTTCCAGCAATCTAATATTTCCAGCCAGCAGCATGAGGCCAGGAAGGAGCTCACATGTCACTGAGGTCCCTGCACTTCCCCTCAGAAGACACTGTATGCCACAAGCGGCGCGTCCCGACACGACTCATAGAATAAATAGCTAATCTCTTTCTTCCCCCAGACCTCTACAGACTCTCAGGGCCATAATATACCTCATAATGTATTCCCACAAAGCCTGCAATAATTCACTTGTCATAATACACCCAGGATACAGGCCAACAAAAGCAGATTTGTGTTTCATCTTACATTCTGATCTCTTAAGTTATGATAAAAGAAAACAAATTGAAATGCAAGGCACATTTTTTTGGACTCCGTTTGTGGTTTATTATTACAATGAGCTAAACAGGCCTAGTGGAAACATTTGATCTACATAGATCAATCTTTCATGTGAGCCAAAAGACCACTTCCACCACTTAAAAGGATGAACAAAGATCAGGACAGTTTCAAGGGGTGGCAGAGGGAAGGTGTGGACCTCAAAGGGTCCTTTATGGGAGCAACTGGAGAACCCAAGAACAGTGTCCTCTCTGTTTCCACAAAGGACACAGTTCAGTAACTTAATTTTCCTATTCCAAGAAGTAATCAGATCTTAGGTTGAAGTCACATACAGTAGTATAAAAATCCAATCACACTACGGAGAAGGCTCTCTTCCATACCAAACAGAAATGCACTTGTGAAAACATATGGCAGGAACAAGTTGGCATATTGGTTCATGTTTACTTATTCTGGCAAAGAGGAGAAGAAGCAAATTATTTATAGTAATTCGTTCTTCATTATAGTGTTTTGCTTTGTATCCCAGATAATTATCATGTATTTTACTTGTTAGCAATTTGCTGAATTCCAACACGTAACCACCTTCCTTTCTACCACTCTTTCCATCGCTGTTACTTTCCTGAATTCAGGTACATTCTTTACACATACCTTCTGGTTTTCCCTTTTTTTTTCTTCCTTTTTTAAGTAGATCTCCTGCACCTATTTTTTCATGCTGGTAGTAGCAAATGAATGTTATTGAACACACTAGCAAGTGCTGACAAGGTGTTCTAGCCTGTTAGCAAGGGGTGTCTTCTTGAACCTGCTGGAGGAGTTGCATTTACATTTCTGTTCACATAAGTAGTTCCTCTTCTAATCCTAATGCTTGGAACAGCCACGTGAACTAAGCCTGAATGCACTGGCAACCAAGGGAGGCAGCTGCAAGGAGAAACATGTGTCAAGGCTGACAAAAAGCCATGCACAGCATCTATAAAAGTATGACAGGAAGGCAGCAAACCTTATCCACCTCTGCTGGAAGGAAACTTTTCATTCATTCTCCTGGCAGGCTAGAAGAGTTGACTAAGAGAGCTGCTTCCAGCCATGGTGTCTGAGAGCACCCATGAAGTCACAGTCACACAGAGATATCCAAGAAAATGTGTAGTGCAGCCACTTCACGGAATCTGATAGACATGGTCACTTCTTTGATTTGCTCCTATTCCCCAGCCTAGATGTTTGTCTTCTCTCTTTCGTCTTCAGCCACACTGTTTTTTTCTTTTTTTCTTCTTCAAAGGAGTGAATGATTTGCTGTCTAGATAGGGATTCAGGTTACAACTGGGATAGTTACACCAAGTCCTCTTAGTACGTGCAGGATGTGTGAGTGCATTAGATGTCTTCACTTCTCTTAGGTTTCCTTCATTCACAAAAATCCTGCAGCTATAGCATTGGAAGGTCTGAGGAAATAGTATTTTGAACATTGTCAGGAATTATTGACTCCATTACATGCCAACATAATGCAAAGACATTGCAGGGGTAAAATTTGCGACTTTGTTGCAACTGGTCTCCTTGATAACATGCAGGAAATCTTTATGCATGCCTTTCCAATTCCACAATTTAATAATAGCTGACATAATTAAATCCTATAGGTGCACGGTTCAGTGAATGTTCTGCATAATGGAATTCATAACAAGTACAAATATTACAAGATCTAATTAAATTTTATATGTTGAACAAAGCTTGTGAATAAATTTTATGTATCTGCCAAAATAGATTTGTGTGAGATGCTCTTCTGTACACAGAGACATTAAGGTGAAATTTAGAATTTTGACTTGGGTACAAAGTAAGCTGAAGAAAGAAAGCAGAATTCACTTGGTTTTATTCAGTTACTGTTCTTTTCGCAATCATAGCAGAATTTTTTTTCTCTACAATCTCCAGGGACTGTCTAGAATTCTAACACAGGAACAGCTACTGGCAGTGTTATTTTCCTGGTCTGATTTTGTATGCTTTTATAATTCTGACATCCCTTTAATTTGCATCTTCAGAGGAAGTTGGGGCATGGATCTCACCATTTTGCACTATTTTTCCATTTCTCATAATTACACTTAGCAAGACTAACAGCACTAAGGAATCTGTATTCAATCACTGGCTATTGTACATCTACAACATCAGAAGATACAGAAGAGAGTAAATTTAGTGCTAAACAAGACATTTGCATGGTCTCTGGGCAGCACGTCATGTTGTATGGCATTTATTATGAGTATAGCAAAGAATTTATTTATTCCCACAGAGGAAAATTTTAGGGGAGAATCCTCTAGAAGCCAGCTACCATAACAGAATTCAGGGGTAGTCTTGCAACTACCAAACCTTAGACTCTTGCTACACATATTGGAGGAGATCAACAACCATTTCTGGCTTTAGATTTAGGTACGCTTGTTATTCCCAAAACCTCTTCCTGAAAATTGTTACAGATTGTTGCGGTTATCTTCCATTTATGTGACTTTGGCCTCCTTGAGTTGGTTTGGAAAAAGATGCACAGTATGTTAAGTGTGCCTTTCATCTTGAAAGAGATCACCTTTTTACTGCCATCTTTTAACAAGAAGTGCTTAATGCATTTAAATTCTCTTCTGGTCACTTAAGGATTCAAACTACACTTTCACTCTTCTTCATCCGTTCTGTCCTTAGGCAAAGAATCACGACAAGAATCCAATTTGCAACTCAAGAGCTGGAATGTGCTCCTCCTAGATATCCTCAACAGACCTTCTTAATGAAGAAAAGTATCACACAAAAGCTTCCTCTAACTTTGCTCTTTTTTCCTATGGATATTAATACAAGGGAACAGTTCATTTCTACTTTAGTCAGGTCACTTTTGCACAATTAAGAGCTAACTAGGAGGAACAAGAGGTTTTATGTACAAATAAAAAGTATGCACGTGCGTGCATGTGTCTATATGCAAGTATGTGTGCACTCACACTCCAGAAATGTGACACTTAACTTCTACAAGATGGTTTTCAAAATGAGACCTCACATAATCGTCTGCCAACTGGATCTAGATCCTAATAATAGGTTCAGAACACTGTCTTTACAAATTAAAAACTCCCAAGAAGAAACATCTGTTTTAGTGCAAAGGAAGTCCAAATGCAACAGTTTATATCCTACCCAGAACACTGCTGCTGGTTGGGATTTAATGGGTTTAGTGGCACAAAAGAAGGAAATCTTTGTTTCCCACACCATCACGGAATAGTAAAAATCTTCAGATGAAAATCAGAGCTCTTAGGAATAGAAGTAATTCCACCCTGTCACGGAAGCTACAGCTAGACAGGTTTTGAAGCTTTCTCATTTAAACCATGTAGAACATCTCCCTGTGTATTCACCATAAAATACATTTGTGGTTCTCAAAAGAAGGCTTGCATGTTGCAGGTTTTGGGCAAAACTCAAAATGTAGAAGGTCTGAATGTTAATGGAAAGTGTGAGGTATTTCTGAGCACTCCAATTAGATGCTTAAAACTTGATTGTATATTCCGTCCCCAAATGCCTCTGTGTAAAACTGCATTTCTAAACATATTGTTCAAAGCTACTCCAGGTTTCTCATTTAAAAAAATCCATACAACAGTGGGAAAAAGCCTTCTAGCAAAATGTTGTAACAGAGGAGCCACAATGACAGTTTTATTAAAATTATATTAAGAAAGTAATAATGTAGGCAAGACATAACAAAAAAGAAATTAATGAATCAAGCAGTCACTGTAAATCATCAGTGAGGGTTTTTTTTCATACAGCAACATCAGGCAGAAAAGACTGAGCCTGTCTGGAGATCACAAGACTCAGAAGACTGCAGTTTCTGTATTAAATTATTACCACATACAATTACTAATCACACTATATATTCTGGAATGAAAAACTCACTCCATCCAAAATTTGCTCACAACCTCAGAGCTTTCTGTAAGAGCCCTAGGCTTAGCAAGTTATCCATCTACACCTCAATAAATTCCTTTTCTTCAACCAACAGTGACATGGACACCAGGTGACTCCAGTTTCACTTGGATGTGATGCCCAAGTTGATAATGTCTTTCCCCCCTGTGCAGCAGAGCAGGTAATTATCTGGCTGCTGCTTCTAGCTACACAAAAGCTGTGCATTGCAAATACGTGTGGAATGGCAAAACGTGTTTCTCTGCTCTTTCTGGGCAAGAGACAGAGGGTAGCAGAGCATATGAGAAAAAAAAAAAAACCTCAAAATGAGGGGCAGAAGCTTAAAGACAGTTCTTCTGCCCTAAAATACAACTACAAATGTCAGTGTATGAGTCAATAGCTGAGTGTAAGTACCACATCGTGCCTCATACACAGAGTTTTCAGGGAGGGAATAAATGTGAGACTATCCTAAGGTTGGCTGAGCCTTGACCTCTGCTCTGCACTAATGAAAAGAAAGCCCAAGGAGAAGCCTCCTGGGGAATTAACTCCAAGTAGGTTTCAATGTAGTTCAGATTTTGTGTGTGGCTTCCTGAATTTCAGACCCACCGAGAATTGGTCCCAGGCTATGCTTTTGAGGCACTATTTATTCTCCTGTGCTGAACTACAGCCAGTCAATTGCTGTTTTCAGGCTCCTGGGGAAAAGAAGGGTCCCTGAAGAGGTGTCTGTGATGCACATCCCTCCTGCCAGTTGGCAGCTGCAGTGGGGAAGGTGCAAGACAGCATGCTCTGCCTTCCCACTTCTCCCCAGCACTGGCCACTCTATTTTTTCATTTAGATAGAAAATCAACATTGAGTAAATTGGATGTCTCAGACTCTTTCTTTTTGGCCTCATATCCCTCTAGTCTTCTTGGCAATGTTCCTTCAAAGGTTACAGTCTGATCCTTAAATACTGAACACTGTGTATGTCTAATAAACATCAAGAGCTTAGAAAAAGGGAACTGCTTCACAAATCTTCATGTTTGACAAGCCATATTCTTTTTTCATTTGGAACATGCTTTTCTCCCAGAGGGAAATGCACACATTAGAATATAAAATCAATACACTGAGTGTGAACTTCTGTGCTGTTTCCAAAGTGGATTTTAGCCTGTAAAATATCTATTTTGATACATATGCATTTATGTACAATGACCTGTCTATTCACATTATAGACAACTCACAAATACAATTTTGACCACTCATTTGTGTATTGAGTTGCAGCCAGCTGTACAAACCAAACTTTGCAGCTTCATCAGTAAAGCAGCAGAACAGTTGCCATAAAGGGCAAACTGTCCTCTTAAGGCTGAACTGTGTTGTGGAGTTAGGGACACAGTTTTAGGTGAACCTGCATATACTTCATCGCAATTCTGTAGGAGGCTTCAGGCATTATTCTTCATAATAAATACTTTCAATTTGCATCAATTTTATCCTAGGGAACTAAGAATTAAGTATATTCCTATATAGAGAAACATTGCATTTGAAGTTTACTCCACATGCACAAGCATCCCAACCACAACAGCCTTTATTTCTGCTGAATCAGGACCAACCCACTCACCTTCCACCATATTTCTGCTAGAGTTGCCTAAAGCTCAGAGACCAGCTTTATACAAAGAATAGAAAACCACAGCACTCTGTGTGAGAAGGTTTTGCTGACGAGACTAAAAGCGGTTCTATTTTCCAGGGTGGTATAACTCTTGACAAAAAGTTTATTTCCAGTTTTCTCTGGGGACAATGAGAGGAGAGTCTGACCCAATGGCATATTTACTATTTCATGCAAACAAAAATAAACTCAAATGTCTAATTGTTTTCCTTGGGACCCTTCCAAAGTGTTATGCAAGTGCTTAAACAGCCAACAAAACCCCTCAGTGAGATCTTCTACTCCATCTGAACCATGTAGTTTTTCTGACATCTAGTGGCAAGTAAGTGTGGAGTTTTTTCTTCTTAATGGAAAGTTTAGAATTAATTTACTTCCTCCTAGGAATTTTTGACAGGATGAAGCCTTCAAAAAAGCAAATTGTATAGGAAAACCCTAGGCAGCCCCCATGTCCTCCCTTGAAGAACACATTTGCTACAGTGTGTACCGAAGACCCATGGGGCAAAGCGTCAAATCCAGAAGATGCTCATTCTACAGGCCTTGTGAATGCTTTCCAGATGCAAGCTCTAACATGGTTTGTGGGCTTCTCCCCCCATCTTTAAGAGATGCTGCAGGTAATTTCTGCAAGCATCTCACTTAAAAAGCTGGGCTATTGCTCTGGAGAACTTTTCCTCAGCTGTTGTTGGACTGTTAGAGAAAGACACAAATACTTCACAGAACTGGCTGCATGTGAGTCTTAAGTCTTTCAAATAATGTGTAATTGTTGCAAAGAAACTGAGTGGATTTTTCTTTCTCCTGGAAGCACATCTTAAGGCAGTAACCAATCACCTCAAAATGGTAATTATTCCTTGGGTCCCTAAAGCTCAGTAAATGCCCAGACATTTTAAAAAATGAACTATTGAAATGCAGCCTACCAGAAGTTCTTGCATTAATTCACTGTATCAACAGAAGTTGCATGGGGAATGTGAAAATGACCACAAAGAAGTTCTTCATCTTTAAGATTTAACATTCTGTATTCCACACATTTCTCATGGTTTGAACCCGGTGACTTCACTGGGACTTGGTATACATGAGTAAGTAAAGCTGCACTACAGAAACAGACCGTAAAGCAAAATAGCTGGTCCCAAGGATATGACATCCATACAATCCCCAGTTCATGGGGGACCACCTCAGAGAAGGTCTAGCAGTCCAGCTGCATGGACACGACAGCCGCCAGTGGCTGCAGCACAAGTGCTCCCCTCGTGTACACTTTTCCACTCCTTCTCCCCAAAGGGATGCAGTTTGCATACTCTGAGGGTAAAATGGAAATGTAGATGTATTTGACTCTAGCTTCTTCATGCATGAGCGCTTTTCTTCCCTGAACATCACTCATCTGCTTGGAACATTCCAGGAGGGTGAGCCACCTGTGTTCCTCCTGTGCATTTCCTTTCTCTGGTCACACACAGCACTAGCAGCTGCTTGTGCTTCTGCCTCAGTATTGACCTGCTCTGTAAAATGCCTTAATTCTATGGATTAAAAAAAATTAGACAGAAGCCATAGCTCTTCAACAGAAACAACAGAAAAAGTTATTCATTCTCTCGTGGAAAAAAAGCCCAGTGTGGATAAAGAAAGATTGAAAGGCAAAAGTGACTGTGAGACTGAACATTCCCAGAAAGATGGCCTTCATTATGCACATGACTGCCAAGTAGTAAGATAAATGGTGACTTTGAATTCCCTGAGGAAAACTATAGCCCAGCTTTACATATACTTGTGTCTCGCCATGCCTCTGTCCTATTCTCCTCAATGACCTTGGCAGGCACATACTTCTGCCTTTCTAGTTCCCATTCCTCTCTGCCTGCCCTTTTCTACCAGCTTCACACCATTGAGCTTCCTTTACAAAACAAAACAGAGAAGCAATCTGCTCCCCTATTATTCAGCAGTTACTACTCAAAACTAAGCGTTTTTAGGCAGAATTAAAAATAGATTCTGGGTCTCTTAAGGAGTCCCCCTGTAGTCAAGAGAATTGTTAATGGAAAATATTTACAAGATCTAGATGTAGAAATAAAGTCTTATCTTTTAAATAATCTCCCTAATTTCTCCCATTTCTGATGCTGGCTGCTAGTTTTGCACATAATCAACATTGTTTAATTTTTTTTTTGTCTCAACACACAAATATATGACAAATGCATATTAGGGTTCTTTTTTCCCTAAAAAGTATTCCATTTGCATCATAATTCTTTTATCATCTGTAAGAACCTTCCACCCATGTGCAACTATGGAGTGCCTGACAGACCAACTACAGTATTAGAAAGATTTTTCAGAGGAGCAATGCTGAAGTGAGGCTTGCAACAGGACAGAGCACCAAGAATCACCTTTTTTCTAAAGAGGTGATGATTTAAAGGTACCATTTTGGCAGATGAGCACAGGAGAGTTTTCATCAGCATCCCATCCTCCAACAAGACATACAGATGGTGCATAGGGAATTACAAAGCTTAAGAATTCAGTGTTGTGCACATTAAATACAGACCATTCAGTACCTCATGGAGGGAAGGAGAAGAAATCTCCCCTCCAAAAGAGACCTGTCACCTTGAAAAAGATGTATTGTCTGTATTGCATGAACGTCTGCAACACCACTTAAATACTGAACATGTAATGAGTCCTGCAGTTATACTGAAGGGAACAACCTCTTTTATTTTTCATACAGGGCCTGATTCTGCTGTGCCTTGCGACAGCACAAGGCAGGAGTCACTCACTTGAAGTCCTTGGTGTTAAAATGACATTTTCAGAATCAGAGCTGAAACACTTTTCTTCAAAATAAAAAAGTGTTAACTGCCAAACCTGCAGCCCCTCCAGTTCAACTTCCTTTCAATAAGAATCACAGTTATCACTTGGGCTTGAACATCTACACAGACCCTTCTCCAGTCAGCATGACTGTCCCTGTTCTTAGCAACAAGAAATTAATTTATGCCCCAAGTTGTGACTGAAGTACCTTACATACAAACAGGAAAATGGGAGCTACATTCTCCCCATTTTCAAAACTGTACTGGCTGTTGCTGTGGTCTTCTATGTTTGTACTAGTGTTATATCCAACCAAGTCACTTGCAAATGGATCAACAAATGAACAGCACAGCCTGGAAGTGGTAACAGGAGAGAAACATCAAGCATTTTCATCCATACAAAGAGAACATGGATTAAAAAGGACACTGTTTTGTTCTAAACTATTTATCCGAGGGTACAGGGCAATAATTCGTCGAGTGTTGGGTACCCTTAGCTCATTTGGCTTAATGGGATCTAAATGTGTTCAGGTTTTATGCATGGCCTTCCCTAAAGTATCAGCTCGCTCTCTGCAAGAGAAAGAAAGTTTAAAGCCCACCTTACTGCTAAAACCACGGTGCCAAGAAATATGCCTTCCATTAATTTTGGGACTGTGAAATGACACCTATTTGAAATGGACAGGAAATTTAAACAGTTTTTCCAAGAAGTTTTTTTTCTTTAGTATCCTTCTGAGAACAATTTAACCTCAGATGCTGGAAAATCCATGCTTTATTACAAACTGGGAATTTTCTTTGCACGATGAGTTGGTTTTGCACACATTAACTGAGATTTCATGATTCCCAGCATAGCAATTGGGTTAAGCAAGCACCTGCACTGCAAGATCTCCAAACCTGACCAGAGCAAGTTTTGCTTATTTGTTGGGTATTGACAGTTAGTTGAAGCACAAACTGTGCAATAATCAATTCCACTTAGTTCTGATCCTACTTTTAAGGATGCAGGTATTATTTAAAGGTTCATGTTTACACCATATTTTGAGTGGTGTAAATGCCATCTGGGAATTAGGAGTCAAAAGTCTTACACGGACAGGTACAAACTCAACCAATTACTCCTTTTAAGAAATTCCAGAAACACTGGCCAAAAAAACAACAACGAATTGACCTCAGTCCCAATGTAAGGTAACTAAAATAATATTATAAATTTATAATTTTTGACCATATCTTGCAACATGACACCATTTGCAGTGGGTCTGGGACAGTATTTCCAATTTTACTGTAAATAAGATAAACTCCTTTAACCTCACCTGGGTTGTTATCTGCTTACACTGGACCTAAATTTCCCCTGTGAGTTCCTGTTTATTCCTAGGCCATGTATGTACATGCCATGTCCATTCAAAATAAGTGGTTTGTGGGAGCACTATACATCTACCTGAGCAGCTTGCTCCCTTCCTCCATTAGAGAAGGGAAGCAGATTCACACTCAAGGGTATACAATTTGCTCTTTTTTGCTCTTTTTTGCTCATCATCAAGAACAAAACCTGCTACCACCAAATTTTAAGAAACAGCTATGCTGAAAAGATGTCTATGGCCCATTCCCAGCAAACTGGTGATGGTATTACAGTGACCATATACCCAGTGTGACTCACAATAAGGGGCAAGACCCGTTTTCCAGCAGAAAAGTGCTACTAAGATCCACATTGTTGCACAACACTTTTAACCTTGAAGGCATCTCAGACAATAATACAAAGACTGTTTTCTGTTCTCAGTCTTGTTTTCAGTCAGTCATATTCCCTGGTAAATAATCACTGGTTTACCTTCCAAAAAACCAGAGACGAATGTTAGAATAGGCTCTGGATAAAATATGACCTAATGCTGTTCAAGACCAGGAGAATTACCTGTTGGAAATTATCTGGAAGGGTCTTAATGAATACCACAAGGTTTCTGCTAAACAGACGTTCTTAGCCAGTCTAGAGAGATTCTACCTTGGATCACGATTAATTGCTTGGATTTCATAAGGTGCACCAGATGTCAGGGTCAGCAAGTCCTCTTGCTGTTTCAGGAACACTGCCAAAAATATTGGCTGGCTCGGTTCCAGGGGACTGACTTCATGCAGCAGCAGGATAGCAGTCACTGGTAGTCCTACAAAGGTTTAGTTTCAATCCTGATTTCTAAATGGCGAGAACTATAGATAAACAGGAAACTCAGGAGATTTTTATGCCTAGAGGGACTCACACCTACCAAAATTATTTCAAGCATAGCAAAGGATATTTAAGATCCATCGTCTAAGGGATGGCATAAACACTGATCATGAAGAAAAGCAGACAGGAAAGCAAGGAAGATGTTTTACTTATTCACACTCAGACATGCATTAGTGCTGTTGACTGTCTTTTGTCTGCCTGGAGAGTTCATTTTGGCAATTCCAATATAAAATATTGCAGCCCTTTAACTGTAAGCTCTCCTGCTGCCAGAGGTCAGCTCTCATCAAGCTGGTAAGTCTCTGGGAGAGTCAGAGAAAGCTGCCCACCCTTTCCATCTCAGCAAATGCTGGGGGTGGCTCAAAGCAGAGAAAGGCAGGAGGCCAAGTGATTTGTTATGACAACAGAAATCTGTATTTCCTTTGCCTTTCTTACAGAAGAATAAGGATTTTTTTTCACTTTTATCATTCAAAATGAAATGGTTTAGGTACAAAATTGTTCCTCAGCTTCTGTTAGTGAAGTTTCTGGAGATGGATACAGATGCTTGGATCAGTCTTTCCTTGCACCAAATTAAAGCTGTTTGTAACAACAAGAACCAACTTGATGTGAGATTTTTGAGGGCAAAAAGGGGTTAAAGAGGGTAAAAAAGACTGCAGGATTAGGTTAGAGAGAAACGTAGTGCCCACAAGCAGCAGCCAGGATACGTGTAGGGAACTAAAACAGTCAAACAATTAATTGTAACAATTGCATAGTGACAACTTCTTACAGCATATGAAAGCCTATGAGGGAGAAAGTCTGGAAGGGAAGGTTGCAGATGGCTGCTGATGTGCCTGCTAAGTCTTTTTCTGGCAGTGGTTTAAAACCAAGGAAAAAAGGTAACAAGAGACCATGTCCATTGTTACCATGTGCACAGAAAGCTGAGCTGTAGTTAGACAGCTCTGGTCAGCTGAGACAAAGTGTTCCTCGTAGACCTTCTGATATTTTTTAGCCATCTATTCTCAGAGAGCTTGCCTTTAGTGCTTCAGGCTGGTTTACCCCTGGAGAGTTTCAACCATCTGTAAGTAAGTTTGTCATTGGAGAATTTGCTGTAGGTAAAATAAAGGAAGAAAATGCTTGGAGAAAAGTAGAAATGCCCTCACTGGACAGATTACTTTCACTGCAAAAGTCATCCATTTCCTCTAATGCTCACGAGTCATTTACTGGACTGCATTATTTTTAGTTGGGTGGTTGTTAAAGATAGGATTATAAATAAATGTATGCCTGAGCACTATTCCAACCACTTTTTCTTGACACTGTGAATTGATATTGCAGGCATCATTACATGGTTTGTACTCTAAGGGGCAAAGGGCCCTGTTAATAAAAATATGCTTTATACACAGTCTTTATGTTAGTCTTTTCAGGCTCAGTTATGATTGACTTTAAGCTAAGCGAATTTCTGGAAAATATTCAAAAATATCTACTGCTTTTCAGCTGAAACAGGAACTTTCTGTAAATTAGGTCTCTAAGAAGGAAGGAAGAGACCAAGGGAATTGAGTATGTCATTCTAGAGTTACCCAAGCATATCAAGCCTGTCTCAGTAAATTACAGTAGACATCACCTGACAGGCTAGTATGGAGGGGGCATAAAAAAATTAAAGCCAGTAATCTACCCATTTAGAAAGGAAAGGTAAGCAGCACTTAACAGTGCTAAAGATTGTGTGACAATTTATGATTCAGGATTTTTACCCATTTCCATTGCCAGTGGGCTTACTGAAGGTTTTCAGTGTGTTATTTTAGACTGGAGGTCAGAGAAATAAGAGCATGCATGCTCTACTAAGAGCAAAAATAATAGCAATGATATTTCATTGTCAGGTTAGTACAAATATTCCTGTTCATGGTTAACTTCAATTTCTAGCATCTTGGCTTCCCACTAATTCTTGCTGTTAATGTATTAGTTCATACTTGTTTGCTAATGAATAAAGTGTCATAGTGGCAAAATAAAGATGAAAGAAGACTCTAGAAGTCATCTAAGACATTGATCTATTTTTTAAAGGAATCAACCAACATTTGGATTGGGGAGAGTGTGATCAATCAAATGATAGACTGATTTAATCAAATTGATTGACATATGTTATAGTTTAACATTTTTCAGGAAAGATCATTGCATAGTTAAGACTAATGAGCTATTTTACAGACATGTTTTCATTCCTATAAATAATATTACAAATACAATTAATGCAAATATTTTAATAGTGCTCTCAGATCTGCATCTCTGTAATGGCTGATTATGACTCAAGCATTCAATTCATGGCAATGCTTTCATGTACCACCTTTGATGCTTCATTGACCACAAGCCCATGAATGACAGGACATAATTCTAGTCCAATCCATGCTCCTGCATGAAGACAAAACCAACAGCACCTACACTCTTTCCCAGCTTGGTACAAATATCCTGCTTGTAAATTGATTTCAAGTAACACTAGTGTGTGTATAAATATTTGTGCTAAACCATTCAGGAGGCTGAAATCTCTCTTTCTATAGGGCAAGATCAGCACTTGTATCCACAACTTATCTGGGTATCTCCTGCTAGGTTTCCCAATAACTTCAAACAGCATCCAGAGGCACCATTCTTACTTCCTGTGCCAGTCATCTTCAAGACAGTCTGCTCTCAGGACTGATACCAATAGCATTGGCAGAGCTGCAAGTATTCAAACAGTTATTACTTATATTGATTATATTGAATCTCTGGATAAAACAGCAACACAAAATAATGCATATTTAATGAAATCATCTATGTTATACATCTCATGCTTAGAAATGCAGCATTAAGACTCTAAACTTGAGCAACATTTTACACTGGACACAGTCAAATTACCATGGAGTCCTAGCCTTTAGAACCTGAGTGAGTTTTTATAGGGCAGAAAAAGGGGTTTTTTTTCCCAGATCTGCAGAGCTTAAAGGCAGTCAGTTTTGTTCAGGCTTATTCTTAAAATCTTTTTAGGTTGATAATTCTTTTAAAATAGACCAAGGTGTGATCGAAGGGGACTGCAGTGGAAATTTTAATGGAATCTTAACTAAGATGTCTGTTACAAAATGATTGACAGGATAGCAAGGAATAAAATGCAGCAGAACAGCCTCTCAGTGGCAACAAAGATTGAAGTCATAGCTTTAAAATCTGATGGAACACTGTCATCTGGTGGCAGTTTGAAAAGAGTACAGACTCTGAGCTGGTTTTTGTTGCACAGCCTTCTTTCATTTGAAGAGGTTCATTTTAATAATCAATTAATTTGGTTCAAATTACCTAGAACTCAGCCCAAGCTCTTGATTGTTCACATAAAGAAAAAGGAAGATTGGCACCACATCCTGCTAGTTAATCCAGAAATAAGTTACCACAATTTACAATTTATATTGGAAACAACGCCTTAATATTTTGGTTCTCCAGATTGTCACGGATTGTCATTTCTGCAGCAACCCAGACAAAAGCTCCTACTGGGCACAGAGCAAATTTGTGCAGAAAATTCAGAAGATATGTAAGTGATTAGAAATTTAACAATTTCAATTTAACAGTTTCAATTTAACAAAATGAAAAAAACCCATGCTACATGAAGGTTGTCTCTTACTTAGCAAACTGCTCAGCAGGCATTTCTCTTAGCAATTCAACCAGTAATTGTCAGTAGGAGAACTCATATAAATGTTTTTAATCATGAAAAACCAGCTCAGACATTCAGATTTTCTAACAATAGGGAGACACTATTGTTGGAAGCATTTCTGGTTTCTAATTTCAGATCATTCCTTAATTTCAGAGAATTCTTTGTCAGAAGAAAATCAGTAAGTCTCAGTTATGATCTCAGCAGAGAAGTTTGTGACCAAATATATACCTGAATACCTGTTGTTGAGAGAAACCTTACAATGGCTGTACAATGACCCACACCACAGCCTGAAATAACCATGTGTGAGCCTGAAAAATCAGATTTAGGTCCATACTGGGGACAGAAGTGTATATGGATTCTTACATACGTGGTCTCATCGGCCACAGCTTGCTACGGGGAGCTCCTGATCCTTACGGAGTTCAGACCCAGAAAAGGCTCAGCTTCTCTTAAATCCTTCTCTCAGGCTGTCACTGTCCCTGGTGCACACCAGTCAAGGACCAACCAGCAGGCCACTTTGGAAACAAATAGTTTACTTCCCCCTGGGCCACTGCTAAAGCAACCCCAGCAAGCTGAGGGACTGACTGATACCTTTTACTGTGTTTACTGAAGGAACTCAGCAACTGATAGCAACTAACAACAGACAGGGCAAGAGTCAGCAGCTGCCACTGAAATATCCAGGGTGATGGGAGTGCTTTGAATGCACCACAAGAGCAAAGCATGCTGGCAGCTCTGACACAATACAAATGCAGGTAAATTCAACTGTAAGCAGAAAAAAAACCCCACAAAAAATACTGGAAAGCTCCTTTGCATACTCAGGACAGCATGGAAACAGGAAGAAGCAGAATAAACAGGGGCAGACTCTCAGCTGTTCTGAGCAGGGAGATGGAAGTAGACCATGAAGATGGGTAACTTCAAGCCAACTAATTCTGTAATGTAAAACCACTTGAAAACTTAAAGGATTAATATATTATTACTGATATATTATTACCTGCAGATTTATGATAACAGGCTTCAGTTCTAAACATTTGTAGTTCTCCCTTGCCACAACAGAAAGGATAGGAAAAACAATTGTGATAGACTAGAAGAAGCATCAAAGTGTTAATATCTATAATTTTATTGTGGTAGGACAAAAGCCTGGGTTCGTTCTTACTTTCCATTCAGGCAAACTTTTTCTGCCTGGAGTTAGAGGTCTGTGGGACAGACAGAAAGAAAACTAGAAAAATTAGATTTACATTTGTTTTTTAGGTTTTTGGCCTTGACCAGGATTGTTTGCTGACAACTAAATCCCCTTTGGTAGAATTAGGTGGTTATCATTAATGGTCTAGTCACAGCAGGGAGATGGGAGGAGGGAGAATTATGTAGTTTATCATTTGATGTGGCTGTCTGGCAGGATGACCTCATTCTTCCCTGCCAAGAAGAGCTTTAAGAATTTGTATTTAACTTTCTCTGCTAATGATGAAGCTGGTAAAGTTTCAAATTAAAGTTAATTATACAGGCTACAGCTCAGTTCTTATACATGACATTTGATCAGGACTTCAAGACTGAAAGCAGTTGGTTATTATTTACTATTTCCTCTTTGTTTAAGGAAAGGATTAATTCCTTGTCTTTGCAGTGAAGCTGTTGAGGCTGCCTGTAAATTAAATTCATCAATCTAAAAGAAGCAGTAGCAACTGAACAATTACATCAAACTCAAATACAGCTGATGAAATTAAATTCTAGGTGAACTGCTGTGAACATAACAGTAGTACCCACCAATTTTAGCTTATGGGGAAGGATTCTGGACGTCTAAATAATGACTACAACAGGATAGGTTTTGGTTACTTTTGTCAACATCCTAAATGACAGTCTGGTCTCTCTAAAAATCACTGCACTATTGTGGGGTGACTAAATCCAGTAGCTGTCTTATTTGGAGACATTTGCCTCTTGCCTGAAACTCCTAGCAAACCAGTCCAAGGCAGATAGACACTTGAGCAGCGCTTCACTGTGTCCTGGTGATCAGGGCAGTTAGGACAGGTCCAGTCAGGCTTCCAAAATTCCAGTGATGGAGTCTACCCGCTCCAGTCCTTTACTGTTCCCATGGGATGTCTTGTATCCATTCAGCTAACCTCCCCACAGGCACTGTGGTTCTGCAGATGGCTCCCTCTGAAACTCCCTCTCCTCCAGGCTGAACAAGCCCTTGTCTGCCAGCCTCTTCTCACAGGGCAAGTGCCCCCGCATGACCAGTTTGGTGGCTTTCCCTTGGACTTGTTCCAGCTTATTAACATTTTTTTCTGTATTGGCTGGGGAGCTGAAAGGAGAAACAAACCTAGATGTAGTACCTAGATGTAGATTTGGTCAATCAGGTGCTGAACAGGGAATAATCCCCTTCCTGGATTACGCTGTGCTTCTGTTAATACAGCCTAGGACGCTGATGCCCCTCTCTGCTGCGAGAGCACACTACTCCTCATGTCCAGCTTGCTCATCAGCTTTTATAATTGCAAAAGTTTAGTCCTTCCCATGGTTGTATCTTTTTTTTTTTTTGCCATGAAATTTATTATGGCTTGAACATCTAAACATCTCAAAAAACAAAAACAAATCACCAACAACAAAATCCAAACAGACAAAAAATCCCAAACAGCAAAACCTCCTATTAATTAACCAGTTAGGTCACTCAGTAGTGCTGTTTGCATAAGAATAAATTTTATATGTAGCCTTTTTTTCTGAAAAATAACTATCTATACAAGAATTCCAGGAACTGTAGATTCCAAACAGAGCATGGACTTCAGTGGAAATTCTCCTGCTTCAGGCAGACATCCAGCTGCTCCTAGTATGAAGTGCTTTAGTACGAAGTGCTTCCACACCTTCAGCCTATGTGGAAACCAAAGCTGTTCCAATATTCATTGCCTTGAGAGCTGATAAGCAAGAGCGCAGTCTCTCCTTGATTTCATACCCCAAGAGGCCACACATTCAGAATGGCATAGGACTTTTTATTTTGCCTCTATTCCACATTAAATGTACCATATTGTATACAGTCATAAGTACCTCTCAAAGCCTTGTCTTAGAGAACTGCCAGCTGGTCTGTTGCATTTCAGCTGTGGGGATGGTTCGTCCATAACCCTAAGCTGAGGGGCAGCCTTGGGGATCCATCCCTCATACACTAAGATACCGTGCAAAATACCTTGCTTTTTGTATAGCCACAAATATGTCACTCCAGAGAAATATCTTACATAAAATTCCTTCTCTATACTTTGTATCAAAAAGGGGTACTAAGGTCCCCTATTTGTCACCCTTCTAGTGGGAAGAAGCCTATGACCTGATTCAGGCATGACCCCTCAGTGCTGTTATTGTAAGGCTGTAGAACCCAGAGCTGAATGGCTTCTCCCCACCCTACCCTTACTTAGGGGTGACAGGTATGTCATAGAAGACCCTAGAGAGCTGAAATAATTTTGTAGCCTGACAACCTGCTGCTCCTGGAGTGCCTCACATTAGGATGCCTTGGTGTGTCATGAAAGTACACCTGAACCAGTGGAGTTTCCAGCAGGAGCTGTGCCTCTGCATCTTAATGACAGTGGGGACTGTGTTGGAAAACAGTCAGCTCACTCCTGGGAACTTTTCCTCCTGCAGAACAAAAGTGCAGTGTCCTTAACCGATGGAGCCATTTCACAGACAAGAGTGGTAGTGAATCCTCATGCAGGGCAACCACATGTTAAGACTTAACAAGCTACATCTGAAACCCAGACACGTTTGCAGGTTGGCTAGATATGAAGGCAGGTGTAATCATCAATATAAACAGGCTTTCAAATAACCCTAATCAATGATGAAATATCATTAAATAAGTAATTCACAAGGCACTGGATATAAGGAGCAGGCAGAAAGGAGTATCCTAATGCTCAGCAGGTCCTTTGTCATTTTTGATCTCTAGGTACTGATCCAGCAGCATGAGATTCTGGCTCACTATATTTAGATCTCAGTCATATGATGCTTAAGTTGCCATATGCCACGACTAGGGTTGGAAACTTCCAGAAATAATTTTCAAGTACAAAGGATATGTGCATTTAGTCAGTTTTTCAACATCTGTTTCATAACATTGCATAACTTTTTTGTGTGGCTCCACAGTTTCGTTTCTCCTCTCTGCAGCAATTGATCAACCAAGACATTGACAAGTTAATAACTTTGTTTTCTTCTTACCATACCCCATTTTTGGTGCTTTGTTTTGACTCCTGTGACTAAGCAAATTAATATTATGATTCTGCTTTGCCCCAGGAAAGTAACTGAGACCTGTAATTCCAGCTTTTGATGAGATTTGTACAAGATGTTTGCAGGAGTCTCCTAGAGAACTCTGCATCAGAATTAACTTTTCTATTAAGTTAGTCATGTTTCAGTTTATCATTCCAAACACTCAAAATGAAAGTGTCCCTCATTTGTTTACAAAGGTTGCATCCTTTGATGAGAACCAGCAGCTCTTCACAGACACCAGAGTCATGCTCTAGCCAGAAGCCACAGGGCAGGTGGGAATGGAACAGGACTAAGCAGAAATCTCCTTTTTCCAAGGGAGGGAAACCCAGGCAGATAGCTTGAAGAGAACCAGTCCCCAGGGAAGCAGAGCTCACTTACAGATGCTTGCAGCTTAAGAAATATTACCTTGTCTTTTGCAAAGCCAAGAATAATCCCAGAATCTAACAAAGGAAGATGTAACAAAAGCCACCCTGTCAAAAGACCAACTATTTCATAGAATATAATCACTTCAGTATTATCAAGCAGTAACAAGTAGTTGAGAAGGCTGTTTCAGATTAAATTTGCATGTCATGCTTATTAACTTCATTAGTCACAAAATCTCCCTTGGATCTGCATGCAGTTTGACAGCCCATCTGAATGTCATTGGCTGAACAGAGCCAGCCTTTCAAGACCCTGACAGATTATGACCACCCCTTCTTTCAGCCAGTGTCTGCTAATATTAAAGAGACAAAACACAAGATAAAGTTTCACTTGCCAGCAAAACCCCATGAGACATTTCCTGTCATCTCAAAGTATGACCCTTCGGAAGCAGAAGCAGCCCAGTAGTTACAGACAAGCATTAAAGCAGGTCCCATATATAGTCCAGCTGGATATCTCCAAAACAATCTTTCACACTAGGTGTGCTTCAAACCCTCCTTTCCTTTTTCCTGCATCTTTATCACATCCTCTCTCCCCATATCCACAAAAAGAACAACTCTAAGCATAGTACCTCTGCAGGTTTGCAATGGGAAGTCCAACACACTGCTTGGGATATAGCATCAAAAGTCTTCTTGTACAATTTCAGGTTACTTATCTGAGGGTTGCTAAAGAACATGTGTGAATAAAAGAACATGATGGCATTTCAGTCAAGTTAAATGTTGGAAAGTTAGAAAAAAAACCAAACAAGTCTGGTTCATATATTGCATAATTCAGCTTCAGAATTTGTGGCCAAGCAATTAGCAAGACTCAAGAAGTTGATATTTATATGAAGAGCAAGAAATTCCTTTAGTTACTTATTTAGTTAGAGCCATTAAATATTTTACACTATCACATTCTTCATTTCAAGATTTAAGCTAAATCTAAAAACCAACATGGGATTTAATAATGTACATGACCACTTCAAAGCACTTTCAGTAAATCATTTGTACTGGCTTGATCCAGGGATGAAATACTGAATATTATGGATTTTTGATATCATTAGTTCAGGCTTCAGGAATTGCCATGATTTTCTATACATCAAAATATATGCATGATGTGGAAGGCAGAGGTATTCATTATTACAATTTTACATATAGGAAAATAATCTACTGAAGTGAAAGAGCTTTCAGCTTCATGCAAATAAGGAGCAGGACAGAGGATGGAGCATTTTGTTTTCAAACCTCTACTCTAGCCATTTCTTAAAAGCAATTCAAAACCACAGTGCTGTGATGCACTTTCATACAGAAAATGGCAGACACGACCAAGGGTCTATTTCCAGCGTGGTTTATGCTCAGTGTGTGCTGAAGTCAGACTGCTACATTTCCGTGTGCTTTACTACACACAGAATAAACTATCCATCTTATTTCTTAAGCACTCTCTTTACATTTTCTTCCTGTTTTACCTTCTAATATCAAATTAAAATACAGCTTCATTATTAACAGTTCCATGTTATGACAACATTTCTGCCTATCTTGTCCTTTCAAAGGGGGCAATATTCAGAAAATGCACTGTGAATGTGTTTCAAACATCACTCCTCTTAAGGCTTTCCAATGTTACCTGCAAGACATCATGTGACTCTTTCCTTCCTGCACATTGGAAGAGCAGCAGCAAGACCTTGTGGCAGCCCGACAGAGAAGTGTTCAGGCTTTTTCAGCTCAACAAAACAGTTTGTTTGGCCAACCCTGCCCTAAGCAACTCATCCAAAGTATTTGATTCTTGTCTCTCTGATCTGGATCTCAGTTCAGCAGGTCTGGACCAGTACTGGATTATAGCTGTGGCACAATGTAACGGGCACATCTGCTATTCAGGATCAAATGGTGTCCAGGTGTGCTTAGAGGTGACTGTGGAACAGTTGCTAACCAAAATAAATCTGCAGAGGTTTATTTCTCCAAAGAGTTATGCAGACTTTATCCACTAGAGTTACAGTTCAAAATTCAAAACCTCCGGTTTGTGAGAAATTATGAACCCTACTGAAAGAAGGATGCTAAGTGCTACTAGATAAACCATAACTGCTTGCCTAGCAGCATCTAGAAATATTTCTGCTGCCAGTTGTCTGCAACACTAAGAATGAGAACTTAAAGGAGCAATACATCCTAAAGAACATGATGATCACAACACACTATTGTTATTGACAATAGTAAGTATAAACACACAGCTCTTAAAAAGAAACAAGGAGATTAGTAGATGTACCAGTGCTTTGAAAACAGCTTCAAAAATGCATGACAGCTGGCAAACTCCAAGTCGGTTTGTGATTTGTTCAGCAGGCATAAATCATATTTTTTTCTTCACCTTTTACAACTTCTAAAGAGCCACAGCTGGCTTCTGAAGCCTTCAAATTGATCCACTCCCTGAGAATTAAAGCCATTCAAAGTAAAGGTGTATGGACTCAAAGCTTTGATTTCATCTGGCTCAGATCAGGTGTCTTAGTACAGGTTTAATTTGTATGTGAGTTCCTAAGGGAAATAAGGCCCTTTATAGTTCTTATTTCGCTGAAAACTGCATGCCAGATGCTATGGAAATCCAAATGATCTGTGCCAAAAATAGGAAAGGAGACTAGAAGAATAATTATTGTTTTTATAACAGGAGCTTCAATAGGATCCTGGAAAGTTCTGCTCCTTGGTGATTTAAAAAAAAATTAGGTATGCACACTCAGTTTCATAATAATAACTGGTTACTTTTCACTGATTTAAAATTTTCTTCAAGGGCTAAGGTTTGGCAAGGGCCCGAGCCAGACAGCTACACACCATACACAAGCTTCCAGGACACCATCACAAGGATCAAAGAACCTGTGTCAGATTTTGTCAGCTGGCTCCATATTTCCATTTGGACTTGTAACAGACACTGTATATAGTGCAGAAGTACTCCTACGTCCCCTGAGCAACACCACCCCGTTCATAGTCTAAGGGCTCACAAATCCTAAGCAAACAAGATACTATCAGACCACCTTGTCCTGCCTGAGAACACAAAGAGGCAGAGAAGTCTCCCCTCTGTTGGAGACATGGGCCATGGGACTGAGTGCACCCTCAGCAAGTTTGCTGATGACACCAAGCTGTGTGGTGTGGTCATCATGCCAGAGGAAAGGGATGCCATCCAGGGGAACCTTGACAGGCTTAAGAGTTGAGCTGGTGCAAACCTCATGAACAACACCAAGTACAAAATCCTACAACTGGGTCGGGGCAAACACAAATACAGACTGTGTGTAGAATGGATTGAGATCACTCCAGAGGAGAAAGACTTATGGATATTCATGGACAAGAAGCTTGACATGACCCAGCAATGTGCACTTGCAGCCCAGAAAGCCAACTGTATCCTGGGCTGCATCCAAAGCAGCATGGCCACCAGGTCAAGAGAGGTTCTTCCTCTCTGCAATGGTGAGACCCCATCTGGAATAGTGCACCCATCTTTAGCCCCCAACATAAGAAGGGCATAAACCTGCTGGAGGTGTGTCCAGAGAAGGACCACAAAATTATCAGAGGACTGGAGCATCTCTTCTATGAAGACAGACTGAGAGAGCTGGGGCTCTTCAGCCTGGAGAAGAGACTACAAGGAGACTCTATACACCTTCCAGTGCCTTAAGAGGACCTATAAGGAAGCCAGAGGGACACTCTACAAATTGTACTGATAGGACAATGGGGAATGGCTTTAAACCAAAAGCAAATATGTCTAGATGGGATATTAGGAAGATTTTCTTTACTGCAACAGTGGTGAGGCACAGGCACAGATTTTCCAGAGAAGCTGNACCACAAAATTATCAGAGGACTGGAGCATCTCTTCTATGAAGACAGACTGAGAGAGCTGGGGCTCTTCAGCCTGGAGAAGAGACTACAAGGAGACTCTATACACCTTCCAGTGCCTTAAGAGGACCTATAAGGAAGCCAGAGGGACACTCTACAAATTGTACTGATAGGACAATGGGGAATGGCTTTAAACCAAAAGCAAATATGTCTAGATGGGATATTAGGAAGATTTTCTTTACTGCAACAGTGGTGAGGCACAGGCACAGATTTTCCAGAGAAGCTGTGGATGCCCCATTCCTGGAAATGTTTATGGCCAGGTTGAAAGGGGCTCTGAGTAACCTGGTCTAGTGGAAGGTGCCCCTGTCGTTGGAAGGGGGTTTGGAACTAGATGATCTTTAAGGTCCCTTCCAACTTTCCTAATTAGCACTTTTTTTCTCCTCCAAAGTGCTATTTCACTTGCAGCACAAGAGAGAAAGCCAGTATCAGTTCTTTCATATCACTGATCTGAGCAGGACAGGATGACCACACCTCTTTGCCTTTTGATTCTACCACCTCTATAAGCACTGGAGAGACGAATGTGTCAGAGCTTCACAGCATGTCATCCCTAACACTTCTTAATACTCTGCTCACCAGAAACACCCTTAGTAATTAATCTCTTTAGCTTTTCTCCAAGCACTTCCTGCAGCACAGGACAATAATAGCTGAACTCTCAGAGCTCCTCAGATACTTAAATCCATGACCAAATCTGAGAGTGCCCTTCTGTCCCACAGCAGGAAGCCATCAAGTCCTCACTTTTTAGGCCATTCAGCTACTCTCTAGCTCAGGCTAATCACTCCTTTTCTTGCTTAGAATTTGGTTTAAGCACCATACTTACTCATAATAAGGCAACCCTCTTCTAATGTTATCCATGCTCCCTGGCATACCTAATCCCGCAGTTTCTCAATCCAGAACACTCTTTTCCTCTGGAAGGTGGAAGCTCCAAACAACACACATAACAACCTTGTCCTCCAAAATATCCTTTCCCTTGTACCCTTCCTAGCAGCTGCCTTTTATAGCCCCATTGTTGCATTAATTAGATTGTTCTGGTGCATGACTGTGGAGGACTAAGGTGGTCCCCAAGATGCTCAGCTGCTTGCTGAATCAGAATCCCCATCCTTGCAATGCTGCTAACTGCTAGAAAAAGTCAAGGGAAAGGGGGTAGTTGATAATAGACAACATTTGGATGTGGGATGTCTCCTTCATTTATCCATGCTCTCAAGCTGGAAACCAGGTGTAAGGACTTTGTCCCAGAACTACCACAGCTGCCTCTCATCATTATATTTATTTTCCATAATTTCAGAAAAAAGTGTTTTCAAAAATTATCAGTGCAATTGTGACTATGCCTGTGGAGGAACAGCAGTTCACAAGTTTACCTCAGCAGTGACAGGTGAATGATGGGCAAATGTGATGCTCGTGCTGCAAGTAAAGGACTGCCATAGCAACTATGGCACACCAAGTAAAACCATCCATGTCTGGCACCAAATAGGAAAAATCCCAGTTATGTGGTGGCCATCACCTTTAAAAGACAAAACAAGAGCTTGGTTTGTATCTTATGAGCAGTCTTGTAGCATAAGGAATGAGATTTCCAGTTTGTTGGAAATTAAAAACATATTTTACATTTTCCTCCCTAACTGCAATGAAGACCCCAAATTTGTTAATTTCCTGCAAAAAGGAGGTGTTGTTTCAGAAAGTACAAAAAAGTTCTTGCTGACCTTTCCAAAATCATAGTGACCCAGGATTCACCTTGAGTCCCTGAGACTTTTCTCTGCCCCCTGGGAGATACTCCCAGGAAGCCTGTCCTGAAGTGGTGAGCTCAAAAACCCATTTTTCTTCTGGAAATCTCTGCCTCTCTTTGGAGAGCTGAGGTCACCTCAGCAGAGCCATGCTCTCCTGCAGGCTCCTTCTATAAGTCACATTCATTGCTCAAAAAATCAACATCCTCCTACACATTTATTTGAGCTCTAGCACTGTAGTTAAGAAAACCTGTTAAGGAGTTATGAGCTGTAACTATACGAATTCTTCTCTCTGCAGCACACAAGGTTAAAAATAGAATAGGAAATATATAAAAGTTTCATGTCTTACCCAAGTCCTGTAGCTGGCTAAATTCCATGTCCACAGAACATGTTTCGTCTTTAGTCTTTGACTCTTTCAGTGTGTAGCTGACATTTTGGCTCTTGTACTCTTTGTTCACATTGGCTGACAAGCTCCAAATTGGCCAGAGCCAACCTGATCATATTTTGCTAAAAAAGCTTCCTGTCCATGGCAGTCAGGATGCTGATCACTTCATCAGTTCATCTTGGTAAGCCAGAGGTGTCACAACTGCACTTCTCATCTAGCCAACTGTTCCTTCACAAATAAATGGTTTTATTGTGCCTGGAAGCATTTTATCTGCTCTTTCTGGGGAACCTCCAAAACCCAAAGCTCATTCAGTCCTGTGAAGGCCTACTCCTCAGTACTAGCCTTAACTACTTTTGCAAAGTTTCAAATCATTCACATGCTATTTCCATCCTTTAGATCTTCATTGGTTGCTGCAAGCACTCCCATTTTTTGTCCCACCTCATCTGAACAGAAATATCCCAGAAATATCCTAGTTCAATTTCCTTGTCATCCATCCTTCTCTATCAGTTTCTTTAGTTGTTTCTTTCTCCTTGTTCCTTTGGTCATTGTCACATTGGGGAGGTGTTCTGGGCTGCTGCTTTATCTCAGTTGGTCAGAGCAGGGTGCTAATATCACCCAGGTTGTGGGTTTGGTCCCCAAATGGGCCGTTCACTTAAGAGCTGGACTTGATGATCCCTGTGGGTCCCCTTCCAACTCAGAATATTCTGTGATTCTGTGAAAACCATCTTCAGACACAGCAATCTCCTGTCAATCACAGCAAGCCTCCTGTGCTTCCCACTTCTTGGCAAAAAAGATGGGAGATGCTGCACCACACTGGGGACTGCCCACTCTTTTGCTACCATCCTCAGAAAGCCTGTGTTCGTGCGCCCTTTCAGGGAGAAAAAGACACCTCTTGGACTGAGAGCTCCCATCAACAGGGCTGTGCCAGGACAGACATGCACACATCTGAACATTCTGCCTAACGTATTTGCAGGTGCAACCAAGTGAGGGAAGAACAAAGGGGCTCTGTATTGAAAGGGTTAGGGGCCAGCTCCCAGCTACTCTGAATCCCAAACCTCCCAGGTCATTCCTCAGTCTCTCAGAGGCTGCCTGCTTCCCACACAAGCTACCCATTGCCCTTGGATATGTAAATATGCTGCCCATGCAGAGGCTGAACACAGGTGAGTTGAACACCTGCAGTCCATAGGCAATAAGGGCATAACACCTAAACTCACCTAGAGAACTCACCTAGAGAACAGATACATGTTTTAAACCACAAAAATACCTAATGCTGACTGCTGCAAACACCTTTTCATGTTGCTAAATGAAAGCAGCCATAGGGGCCTTGCATGGAGGTTGCTGGCAAGGCATGAGTCCAGCCAGTCACTCCACACTTCCCAACACTATGAGGACCACCTGCCTCAGAGACTGGGAAGAAAATGTGTTTAGGACATGGGTGTTGGCCCTTGCACCAGGGCTACTGGCAAACAGTTGGTCCTGTGTACTGGAGCCAGGGCTCAAGGCATTGGGTCCTTGGCTGGAGTCACACTTATTCACCAAAGCCAGATTAGATGCAAATTTAAACACTGAGGTGATGTCTACACAGCTGGGCAAATATGCTCACAGCAAGCTCACTTACCTCTACTGGCCAAAAGAAATAAGATACAGCCCGTCCCAGGGGTACGCCCTTTTAGTCAGACCTCTCCCACACTGGTGGGGCCACCTGGAACCCCTCTCAGTGTGTCAGCCTTCAAGGACATCCATATGAGATGAGTCTGAGGCAGATAACCTCAGGAGAAGGACAGCCTGTGTGGTGATCTGACCTTTAAAGGCAATAAGGACCAAAAGGTGATGGCACAGTGTCCCAGCCCTGAGGTGCTCTGCAGAATTTACAGCATAATGAAATTAGCACCAGTCCCTTGGGGCTCACCACATGATTCATCAAGTCTCTGTCATCACAACATGTACAATTGTGGCTGTGACAGCCCACCCCACAAAGGCAAAAGCAAAGAAAAAAAAGATCAGTGCCAGGATCCCCTCTCAGCCTCCACATCCAGCAGCTTCTTCCTTACCCAGATCCACCATTGCCAAGGGATTTCCTTGGGAGACAACCCTCCAGAAAGGCAGAGAACATAGTAGATGTTTCCTCATCCATCTGCTAAAGGTAAATCCATCTGTTGGAACAGCTTAGGAGCTGGTGAAATCAGGCAGCAAGATGCCCAGCATGCCCAGATGGCTGCTTGGCAAAGACATGGGGATTGTCAGCTTGGTAGCTGGCAATCCCACTGCACCCACAAGCTGCTGAGTGTGCTGACCCCATGCCAAGCACACTGCTCTGCAGACACCCCTGAGGGTTCCCATTCCTATTTTCCTTCCAGGCAGCAGCCATCTTGACTCCATTTTGCAGCAGGAGGGTGGTCCTGGGTATTGCAGCTATGCCATCTGCTCCTCTGCCCCACTCCCCAGGCCCATGCGGGAGGGAATGGGCAGCTTATTGCTCTCCTCCACGGGGAAGCATTGAAGAGTGCCAGCTTTGCTGCCCAACAGAGACCATCCCCTCTGAGCTGATAGCATCCAGGTGGGCTTACAGGTAGACACAGGTAGTTTCTGTGTGCAGCCTGAGACCCGTGCACAGACTACAAGTGCTGTGTGTTCAAGCAAAAGGGTTCGTGATGGGAAAGGATGTTGGTACAAGCTTGAGAATGAAACCTGGTCCTAGCACTGTGACCTGGATTTGCCTCTATCCTGCTTGGATGGCTGAAGGGCAGGACTCCAGTGGTCCCTCTAAAAATGTTGCAGCTGTTTCCTTCAGGTTTAGGAGACCCCAGTATTGACTCAGACAAACCACTCATGGTGTCAAGCCTCCCTCTGACACCATCAGTCTCTAGGAGCACATCACCCACAAAATTCTTGCCATGTGTCATGCCTGCCACGCTGGCAAGGGGACATGACAGGGCTGATGAGGTGACCACAGCACCATCCCCACACACAGCAGAGGCAGCCTGGGACATGCTCAGGAAGGTGACCTAAAGAGCAAACACCAGGCATGGCCCCTAACATTCCTGCCCCGGTGCTCTCACCAGCGCTGGGACACTGGTGAAACTGCACCTCATGGACAAACAGGCACAACTGAGGGCTGAGCTAAAATAACACTTGATTTAAGCCCAAGTTTGTATAAATGAAGTCTCCACATGCATTTAAATGACAAAATATACCTTTTTCTGCAACCTAAAAGCAAGGTTTAATTTTTTTTTTGAAAAGTGAAAGTCTTGAAATAATTTTTGCTGTATTCATTATAGCAGAAGATGAGTTGGCATAAGTTACTCAGAAGGAACATGTTTTAGGAAAGGGAACATATGTGCCTAGAAAATAAAAAGGCATAGATAAAAACTTCATGATCTTATTTGGACCATCTTATGTGAGTTACTGCCCTGGAAAGCAGAAAGTCTTTGCTACTGAATAGAGGTGGAAAACATAATTTGCCAAAAAATCCTATTGAACGATGAAATAAAATTCCTTAAGCTAAAAGAACTCAGATGTTAGAGAATTTGTATCCATTACTTGTTTTGGCAATAATTATATAGCTGACTAAAGCTTTTAAGCAGACACTGAAGAAAACAGAGTGTGTCTTTGTAACACTCACTTTCATTAAAAAAAAAGGGGATTTGTTCCTATTTGGATCCCCAAATAAGCATTTGCCATTGTTTAGCAAACACTTTTTCAGCTCCTTTTGAACAGCTAGGCATATCCAAGGCAATTATTCCAGAATCACAGAATCACAGGATAACTTCCTGAGTTGGAAGGCATCCTCAATGTTCATCAAGCCCAGCTCCTGGCCCTGCAGAGGACATCCTGAAGAGTCACACCAGGAGAGCCGGAGAGCATTGCCCAAATGCTTCTTGAACTCTGTCAGCCTTGGTGCTGTGACCACTTCCCTGGGGAGCCTGTCAAGTTATACTTGTCCAAGTTTGCCTCTGAAATATCTCCCCCCCTCCTCAGGATGAGTCTCATCATGAGAACTGTAATTTGCTCTGCCTCTCCTCCACACTTTCTCATGGAGCTAGCAGAGGTTAGTTTGGTTGTAAGCTCCCAGAATCTATTCCCTGCACTGAGACACTGGAGGCTGCCCCAGCACATGCAGAGAAAAGCATTGTAGGCTCTACTCCTTGGGAAGAGGAGATTAAGTCCATTGCCAGAGCAGCCAAATTAGAGAGTAGCACAGGTCAGAGCAGACAGGCCCTTGATAGACATCAGAGTCTAAGTGGGGCCTGTTTAGATGGTTAAGACCACTCATGAGATGGGACCAATATCCTATTTTTTCCAAAGTGATTTAACCAAAACCAAATATAAATAGGAGTATCTCCTCCTCTCAATCTCAGACATTCTACAGAAGAAAAAAAGCTGTCAGACTTCAGTTGTTTTATTTCAGTCACATATGACTCTTGATTTATTTCACAGCCTGAATCATTTCTGATGACTATAATGGGTTTTATGATAGAGAAAGACAAAAAAAAAGAAAAAAACGTAAAATTTAAAATTCCAGTTAGGAAAAGACTATATTCTCATTTAATTTCAGGTTTTAAGATTGGTGAAAGAATTTTTGTTTCCACACTTTGATGATCATTTAAAATCATCAATCCAACAAACAATGAAGAATCAGAATACGATTGAAGTGGAATCTCTCTTGCTTAGGGAGCCACTGTGATATCTCAGTGCTTTCATTAACTTACCTCATTCTCTATACTGCATGCAGCATGAGCATGTCAAATATCAGCCTCACCAAAATTTTAAACAGCAAAGAACCCCAGCATTGCCTACATCATACTGTACTATCCAAAATGAAACCTGAGCTACAGATTGCTGAACTTTTAACTTTTCTGGGTAAAGATTTTCCTATTTAATCTCTTCTCTCATCACAGAGGTCATTTATGTCTTCCTGGTGTCTCCTCTGCAAGACTGGAAAATAATTAACTCCTGTTCCAATCACTGCATTTTCTTCATACTCTGTGTATGGAAACTCCTGAGGGCTGCCCACAAGCTGATGTGTCTGCTCACAGTGGAGGCTCTCCTGAAGTGAGCAGGGCATTTCTGGCCATGCTCATCTTCTGCACAGAATACTTCCATAATGATGTCCTGTCTCCCTTCAGCCAGAGTCTCACACCCCATTTTCAGATGTTCACCCTTCCAACCCAAGACCAAACCCTCTGTGGAGAGACCACACAGACAGAAACAGCAGAGGTTCCTCCACTTACCATGCCAGGCACAGCTGGTAGACCCAAACTTGGCTACTAACCTCCAGCTGGGGATGTGATTAAAGCCAGATGCCCTGCCAAGCACGTTGTCTACCTTGAACTGTACTAACCCCCTTCCTGTCCACATTCCTCTGCCCTCTTTCCAGACAGCAGCAGGAGCCTCCCATGGGCTTTCTCAGGAGGGATTTGCTGGCAAGGCACAGCTCACACAGATCTCCCAGCTACATAAGGCCCCCTCCTTCTTTGATCAAAGGACACACAAGTCCACTGACCTCCAGAGCAGGCTGAAAACTCTTACTGTTTCCTCCAGCTCTTCATTATGGGGAACAGAGTACAGCCTGGGAGCCTGGGAGCTGACAAGCTTTCCAGCAATTCACTTTCATTCAGGGTTGTGGTAGTGAAGACCTCTCTATTTTGCTTTCTCTTCTTCATATTTGTATTGGGTTTTGTGCTATCCAAAGAATCAATGACCTGATTCTTGAGACCAGTGACCTTTCATGGCACTTGTGTTGCCTATCTCCATAGAAAACATTGCCACTGAAGTCTGTGGTGAGTTTTACTTTCAAACATTTTTCAGTCTAAAAGTATAAGTAATAACTTCTTCTGGAGTCCTCTGGCATCCATGTGGCCATCCATGAACTGTTTCTTGCATCTGGAACATGTGAAAATCTGATTTCAAAAGAAGTTACTACTCATGCATGAACTAGGTTGCTGGTAACAGACTGGCCAATGGATTGCTTCCAGGCCACTTCAGCTAAAAATAAAAAATGTCTGGAAGAAAATTTTCTTCCACTTGCTGTAGATTGCTAAGTAGATGTGCTGAAGAAGTATGCCTTTCTCTACAAGACTCACCTGAGCCCAGGTGCAGCATATTTTAAGCCTTGAGAATGACACCAAAGCTCTAAATAGCTTATCATTCTTTAATTTGTTGTAGGATCTTTGAAGGCCACCTAACTACATCACTCCCTCCTATTCTGGGACACCTCTCCCCAGGTGAGACAGGCTCACAGCTTTTAGGTGTTAAGTAGAGGGATAACCAGTGTAGAATTAGAAGAAGAGACAGGAAACTTCTGAGTGTGAAGTTTACTTATCTTTATAAAAAATGCCTTACATAAACCAGATCTATGCCCAGAGCTGTGTCTCAGTTCGTAGTAAGCCCTTAGGAAAGGATATGTGCAGCTAATGGAAAACAAATGTCTATTTTGGCAGGGCCTGCAGCTAATGTCAGTTTTTTCCCCCTTTGCTAAAGAAATAAAAAAAATCGTCACAATGAAACAGGCTGACTGAAATATTCTGGTTTTCTCTTAACCGTTTGAGTGCTTCTCTGATACACAACATATGTGACAGACCTTATCTCTGTGGTTCATGAAGAGGAAAAAAATGCTGAAGAAATCATGTTCATTTTCATTAAAACATATAATGTCCTCAGGAAGGAAGTTCAGAGTTGAAAACACAGATATGCTTCATGGCTTGATAGCTCTCAGTAAGGACTGTTTTAATTAGAGTGTAACTTCCAGACTTTGTTTTGCTGGACTCTGGCCAGAAACAGAACAAGAGCACCACGCAATCTTTAAACTGTTTTCTAAAGAAAACAAAAGCCTAGAGAGGGCAGAATTATTAGCTGTGGCTAATACCTCAAAGCAAATTAACATAAAGTATAGTTATTGTTCATTTCTGGGGCAAGAGCAGTACTGTCAACACAAGCACAGAAACCACCAGAAAACAATTCATCATCAGGATTATGGCCACTAACTCATATAAACCATACCAAACCACAACCCAGAACACAAGAGTCTGACTTTAACTCAGTAACTACGTGAGTTGAGGGTCACCAAACAGCCTGTAGGATGTTGGCTCGTACCATGGTTGAGAAATCATTAATACGGAATTACCAGAGCTGGTAGGAAATTCCATGAATTTTACCTTTCTTGGGCCTGAAGGGTCTGATTCCCCAAAGCTTTGTCTCCTGTGGGACAGCAGATCCCAAAGGCTGCAAGAGTTTACAGGAGAAGAATCACTCCTCTACCATGCTTCCTTTCCTTAGGCAGCTGCTGGAAGCATGGTTACAAGGGAGACCAGACTGGCCTTGGTTTCATCAGGCCATTGCAGTCTTCCACTCTCCCCCAAGCGTGCAGCTGAGGAGGCTCACATGCTGAACCCAGGTGCAGCACCTTGCCCTTGGACTTCCTAAATCTCATGAGATTTCCATGCGCCCACTTCTTGAGCCTGTCCAAGATAACACAGGCAGGGTCACAGAGCCACTGCTATGTGATGCTGGGAGTAAGCCACCAAAGAGTTTTCTGGGATAGGTCTTAGAAAACATGCCTTGTGACTGTAAGAAAAGAAACAGTCATCTGGTTTTTGACTACTTTCATGTTAAAGCCAAAAAGTCTCTTTGACCCTTTAAAAATAAGGGGATTTCACCAGAGAAAGCAGTAAGGCAAGTAGGCATTGTAGCTTTCCACATTTGAGGAGCAATTCAAACCACTAGCATGACCTAAGTTTTGAGGAATAGGCTTTTTAAGAAACAAAAGAGGCCAGGAACTTTTAAACTGATCTGGAAGTTGCTGACATGAGTCTTGCTGTAGTGACTGATACCTCAGGCAGCCATTTCTCTACCTTCAACACAAGGAGTAATCTTTCACGAAATAACAGCTCACAGGCAGCAATGACCAAATGAATCTTCTTGTAATCTCTCTGTCTGCCCGGACATGGTCTCTTTGCTCTGATCTTCCATCTTTGTGCTTCAGCCCAAATGCCTTTGTGCATCAGACTTTCCTGACTCCACTGACTGAGGCCTTTACTGCAAGGTCTAACAGCCTGGTTTTCAGTCTCAGTGGGCACCACCTCCCTGCACTGCCCCTGAGCTCATGTCTCTGCTGTCTCCATGCTTCTGTCTTCCGTACAAATTTAACCTCAGATTGCCAGTCTGCTGGGCTTCTCTGCATATATGCCAGCAAATAGCTGCCAATAAAAGGATGGAGGTAAGAGGCATTAGATCCACAAAAAACCTAATGTTAAAGACTTCAGTCAAAAGTCACCACCTGGGTAGAGAATTGGGCCCAACAGAGAACTTTGCTACAAGAGGAATTTCACAACCTTTTTGTAGCCCATACAGATTCAGGAAGTAGCGTTCAGATTGTTTCAGTTCAAATAAGGAAAACATCTGCTATTTTAGGGGGACCATTTGCTAAGAAGCCTGTTTCTCTCAGTTAGTTATCCAGCCACATAAACTGTTGGGAAGATGAACAAAAAGGTGTCTCTATCCTGAAGATGTCAACTCTGAAAGACATTAAACAATAAAGAATATTCTAGGCTAGAAGCTCCCTGCATTTATTTGGATTCAGTTTGGTTCAGTATAGTGTGGGGTGGATCTTAAATTAATGCCTTCAACACAGCTTGAAGATACGTTTTGTTTAGGAACTGTCCTTATCTCAGATATTATCAATCACAGAGCATCAGTCCAAAAAAACTGATGCAGAGGGAAGAGGCTCTAGAAACAACCACCTCATCGTTTGGTAATTGCAAAAGACAAAGTCATCTTACAAACCATTAAAGATTGTTCAGAGACTTTGGCCATCATTTAGCAAAAGAAAAGACATCAGAGAGCATCTAGAGCTGGCCACAGAGAAGTACCAAAGTCACCATGAAGGAGTATCGTGTTCTGCACCACACACAGATGTTACACTTGGGTGCAGGAGTGGACCCACTTATTTTTCTGTGCTGGATTTTAAAAGCAAGCCATGACAAATGGAGCCAGAAGATTTGGGAAAGCCTACAGCACAGGGTCTGAGTCAACAGAAAAGACTGTGGTTGCAACAGCTTGTAGAACACAGATGATCTTGAAATAGCTGGCAGACCTCTCAAACCATCTTGGCTAAATCTAAATTCCAATATGTTGCATGCTAAAAAAAACCAAACCAACAGAGAAGCATAATCAGCAAGGATAGAATTTCCATCAACAAAAGCAAAATAAGACTGTGCAAAACCAGCCAAATTTCCAACTTTACAGATGTGCAGAGTTCTGTAGGGCTCTGCCATGACAGAAAGTACATTTGGGGCTTCTACAGGATCCTGGAAAAACTCCACACACTTAGTGGAAATGGGAGAATATTTCTCTGGTCACCTGAATGCAATGAAACTTTTCTGGAATTTTAAGAATCCCTCATGACCCCTCTTGTCTTGGTTTTCTTGTATCTCGAAATTCCTAATACTGGACAGAGATGCTACTGCATGTGATTTGGGGACCGCATAATGACACAAGCACACAAAAAATACCCGATGAAATAATGCTGGTCTGGTACAAAAAACTTAAGACCTTGCAGATAAATGATTATGTCGCCCATGAGAAGCATCTGAATATAAATTATCCTTGGCACAGCTCGGGTCTTCTAGCAATCACAGCTACTTCAGAAACAAAGCTTCAAACACACAAATTGGGAAATGGAGACCCTGTCAGCAGCCGAAATTCTCATTAATAGATGCTGTGCCTGTCCCAGGGTCTTCCATGCATTCTCCCTTGGACCATGCATATACTTTACATTAAATACAACCGTACTTATTCAGAAAATCTCATGATTTCTTTTTCCCCTAATCATTTTGCCTCGGAAACCTACTAATGTGCCCATAATCCAATGGGAAGTCATTGGAATTCCAATCAGAGTTTTAACTTCCTGTAATAGTGTTTCTCAGGGATTTAGCTCTCCAGCCAACATCCCTGTGCAGCTGGCTTGCAATGGATTTGCAAAATAGTAACACCAGGACCTCTTCTGGCTCAGCAAGGACCAAGACCTGATCACCCGAATGGTTTTATTTCCTGGGACCTGATGGAGCTTGTTAGGAAACAACAAGGTTCTTAGGAGCTTATGCTCTCCAGTCACCATATTCCTGGGCTTCTATGAGTCTTCCTAAAGTACCTGGCAAGTGGGTGCTTCCAGATGTTCTGCAGACTTCAAGGCTGCGAGCAGTGTAACCCCAGCATGAAGTGGGTCCCAGTGGGAGCACAAGGCAAAATTGCACCCAACCATGACTGACAGGACTGCTGAGACACCCCCTCAGTAGCATTTCTGGCTACACCAGACCACCTTTTCTGCTGATATTTGCCAAGTTTTTCAGTGTCAACCCAGATTTCCTGCAACCAATGCCCTTGGGCTGCTACCTCTCCTTCCATGCCCAAGTGCAAGCAGGTAGAGAGGGGACTGAGCTTTTGCTCAGAGAAGAAAAATACTGGGAAGGAATAGGTGGCTGAATTTTCTGCAAGCAACTCTATTCTTCTCAAATATAAGACGTGGGATCTTTTTTTATGGGGAAAAGCAGGTGATTAAAAAACTGCACGCCTCTTCATTCTTTTAAATCTGGAAAGTTTTATGGAAAAGACAAAATCACTTTTTTCATGTTGCTGAAACCAAAACGTCTTTGGTTTTTTACTCCCCTACCAAAGAAAGGATAGAATATGTCAAAAGATCTTTCCATCTTGTCTTCTGTCTCCCATGTCTTTCCCTGCCTCTGTGTCTGTGGCCAGGTGGAATCCTGCTAATCCAGCCTTTTGCATGGAGGTGAAGAGATCATTCATAACTGTGCACTTAGACCAGCTCTCCCAGAAACTTTCAAGCAAGCCATTCACTATAGTCCTCTGAAAGAGATGTATGAAATAATCTCTCCATGTTAGACTTACATTATTTATGCTTCATTCCAGCTATCTCCTTATTTCCTGTGGACAGCATGTTGATTTATTCATGCTGTCAGCCAGCCTCCTCTGACTGTGTTTTCAGTAAAAAACTGAAACGGAGATTTAGCCATGTATTCCCCAGATGTGCAGAGGCTCCAGCTCTATGGCATCTGTGTAAACATCAGAAATAAGCTTCTAACTTAGAGATTAAATATGGAGAGTTTTCCTTTTACCTCACATTCAGGCCCCTTGCATTGAAATCTTTTAAAGGCATCTCTGGTATTTTGTGTTATTGAAAGCCTTTTTCATGCTATTCATCAAGGAAGTATGTCCCCAGAAAACCATCCACCACTGGGAGACATCAAGTGATAGGACAACCCCAGTGTCACGGCTGTGATGCTCCCACTAGGGAATATGCCAAGGAAGAGCAGAGCTCTGAGCTGTGCAGGTGTTAGGCAGGAATGCCAAGCTCTGGTTGAGCTGTGGAGGTGTCACTGGTGTCGCATAAATGAGGATGTTATAAGAAGGGTTGTCCTAGGGTATTTAAATATTATCAAGTTAATCATGCTGTTTAACTAATGTCACTTACTTAAATGTAGAAAGAAAAACAAATAGACAAAAAAAATTAAAATATCAGCAAGTTTCTGCTTATCAACATAGTGATTAACTCCCTGAAATCAGTGATCTGTTTGAGTATCTTACGGGAGTCAAAGCAATGCTCATATGTAGCAATATACTACAGAAATGGCCTAGAGGAAGGGCACCAGTGGAGCATAGCTGCCTTGAGGAGTGTATGGTCTGGAAAGCTCCTTTGCACATGAGACAGGTTCAGTTTATTACCCTAATGACATTTTTTTGTTCTACTCAGCTTTTCAAAACATGCCACTGTACTTGGGCCCACAACTTGCTGGGGGGTAGAAGAAGGGCTGCCAGAACAGAAGGGATCAGCACTTGTAGGGGGCAGGCAGCAGAGCTGGATGAGGACAGAGCAGCCTGGTTCACACCAGCATTTTCTTAATTGTAGCTTACTGCAGTAGTAGATTTCAACCTGCAGGAGTCTGAAAGGGAAGGGCCCTCTGTTATCTTCCACATGACTCACTTTTGACTAGGTTTACAGCTGCTGGCAAAGGGGGTGTTGGCTTGGGGGCTGCATTGATTTTCCTGATGCTTCAGTGCTTGACTTCTCAAACACGGAAATATTTTTAATATATTTTAATGTAAGAACTGGAGCAGTTTCTCATTAAAACCCACTTAAATTGCCCTGTTCAGTGATGAGTTTAATCCTTCAATTATTCATACCCACCAATGAAAGACAGGAGATTGATGTTATTTCCCTGAGTTGGGAATGTTGCTAGAAGAAGAAAGCACTACACTAACAGACAACAGACAGACAAAGGGCTGTAGACTTAGCCTGTGTGGCTGGTTTTTCACTTCAGCAACAGCTGATTTCAATCACTTCTAAAGAAACTTCTGAAGTATTTTGTACAACCAGCTAATGCCTCTATAAATATCTTCTCTTTAACTACGGACAAATTATCTCCCAGCTTGGAAAGCTAACCAGGATTTGTTGAGGGGGGTGTTTCCTTCATTTGTTTATGACAAACACTTATCAATAAGAGAAAAATTGTTGCTTTGGAGCTCACACAGCTGAATCCTGCCATGTGTTCTGTGTAGCTATAGAATACAGAACCACTGTGTCCTGTTTATCTTTGTGACTCTGGAGAACTCCTGCAGCCTTACGATTAAACCCCCTGCCTTGTTAGGGGTTACTTTCTGAGTCAAACGTCAAAACCCAAGAGTGCCCCAAACGTCAACTTAATGAGGCAAGTGTTTTGGCCTTACTTCACTTTAGAGTGGAGTCTAAGATCCTGTGCAATGCATGGTCTCCTTGGGCCAGAGCATGACTTTGGCCAGCACACTGTCCCGTAGAAGGAGCTGCTGACCATCTGCATCCTATCAGAACCCACTGGAAATTTCACAAGATAATGTCCTTCTGAGTTAACCTCAGTTTTGTGGAGCTGTCCAGAGAGCTTCTGGGCTAAGGCACAGGCTTCTGGGAGCATTGGACATTATTTGTCCCTTAGATGTTTTCTGCCTGTCTCTGTATCCATCCCACATGTCGTCCCCAACACCAGGTGAGCTGTGTACAGCAGTTTCCCCTCAAAGCACACAACAGGCAAGCCAAAGAAGACAGGCAGCCAGGACTTAGCTGGCTGATGCAGGGCAGGGCTCACTGGCAAACAGCAGTGGTTGGAGATCTCTCACTTTTCACAGCCTGGAACCTGCTGCTTGTACCATCCTCGGAGGAAGATTCCCACTGGGAAAGGGAAGATGGTATAACACAGGCAATATCCTCCTGCAACTCCTTAACATTTCGCCTTGGCCCCCTCTCTCGCCTCCTGTGCCAACAGACATCAGAACACAGATTGGGTTTTCTGACTCAAACACACATTTCTTGACATGTTTTGTTGTAAGCAGGGCCTTTAAAACTATTTTCATAAAAGCTGATGTGGCTGTGAGAATCATTATATGTTTTATTTGAGTGAAAGCCATGTCTTCCTTTGGTAAACAAAAACCTTCTTAAATATCCTGATGGGAACTACTCTAAGGAAGCTGATGCATTGCACATACCAGCTGAGGCAGAGAGAGCCTGAACAAGCCCAGCTCTGAAAAAATGACTTCTTTCAAATTTTCCACTAGGAATTGAGGGGGTGCTGTACAACATGGCTCCTGAAAAAGGAATTTGTCATTTGAAAAAAAACCCAAAACACTATTGGGGCTTAGGTATGAGACAAAATGAAAGCATTTATATTTCTGTCTTTCATAAATTCAAAATACATGGTGTTTTGAAAGTGCCATACCAAAATTTTAAGCAATTGTTGAAATCTCGATTTATGCTACAGTTAAACACAGCTTTGGAACATCTGCTTGTCAATGACTGTATCATTATGAGCAGATGCTGTCTTCAAAGACTCAGAGAACACAAGGGGAGGAGATACTTCTTTTTTTCTCTCTCCTGTGTATATGTATGTACACCCATATACAACAATCCAGAGAAATTGCACTTGAAGAAAAATATGGAGCTATGCCACAGCACCCTGGCATAATAAACATATATATGTCTACAGCCATCCATTACAAATGAGCACTGTGGCACAGATCCGTAATTTTATCACCATGCAGTTCCCCTTGATTATACTGACAGCCCTAATAGGTTCCAAAGAGTTTGGCTTCCATTATATCCTGCAGCTGAAAAAGCTTGGCAAGCAATAACTTAGCAGTAAACTTCAATTTTCCCCTACCTTAAAAAAAAAAAATTAAGGAAAGAAAAGAAAGAAGGAAAAGGAAAACTTTGGGATAATATCCAGGTGTAAAAATAATAGCACAGCAGTAGTGAAACCATTTTGCTGTTATCTGCTGGCAATCAGAGAGGTAGCAAAAATACAGTCTATGTATCACCGTTTTCCTCCTTTTAAAGACATGTTAGACAATCCTCCTAGTAAGATAATAAAGAAAAGTATACCTGATCCTCCTTCTTTTCAAGAGGAAATTCTTATATATTTGAAAGCTCCTGTGCACATCTATTACTAAAATTTTGCTAATATTATCATTATCACAGAGTTATCTGGGGAATGCAGTGATTACCAAGCAGCAAGGAACACATCTGGAATATGTCTACTTAAAGGGTCCAAAAAACACATACCTTGATGCTCTGTGTCCAGAAGAAAACCTTCACTGTTACTCTTCATTAACAAACCTTTTATGAAAGGCACAGTTAGTGGGTTTGCCTATGAGGTCCTCACCAGGCTGTGATTTGTGGATGACATCCAGCACCCCAATGGTATTTACATCACCACAAATAATCAGGGGCCGTGGAAAAGACTGCCAGCACCATGTGCAACAAAACTGAGTTTGGAGTTTGATATTGTGACTCAGGTGTGGTACAACAGGAATGTAGAAGACTATTTACACAAGAAGGAAGAAAACTACCCAGACAGGATCTCAAAATCACCTACAAATGAGACAAAGAAATGATTGCTGTTGCTGGCAAGGGGCAAACTGACTCACACTTCATTCGTGCGGCTGCACTCTCTTCTGCAGGATCTGGGTTTCCCGTGAGAAATAACTGAGTAAGGGAACAGCTAAATACAGCTCAGGAGATTCTGGTTTTATCAATTTGATCTTGTGAGTCACTATGCCTCTGTCCTTCATTAATGAACCTGCGCTCTCCAAATGACATAAGTCTGCTTTTTTCAATGTAACCTGATTTAATGTTATTACTGTGGTTTCCACTATGTTGCCACAAGACAAGGCATTCAGTTTTAGAAAAAAAGCCACTTCCTCAATTGTGCACAGAACTTGAATACTCACCATTAATACAAGTGCACAAGCAAAATGATTTCTTTATCATTGCAAGGCAATTTAAAGATTGACTCAGTTCTTTTCTGTATGAAAGTACCTAGAATGCACCTTTTTGTTTCCCCTTTACAGAAGGAAAGGGCACAAGTCAGTGGGGTCCTCTGTGAAGCCAGGTGCAAGCACATGTGGAATATTCTCCTTTGCATCCATTTTTAAAGATAGCCTACCAAGTGTCGCTTATACAACACCCCTGGAGAATGGCTTTTCTCTTCATATAGGCTTTTCATCTCTAGGCTTTTTGCACTCCATGAGCCTGCATGATACAAAATTTGGTGTTCAGATGTAAAAATATCTTCTGCTGTCTGAACTGCCGTGGCCTCTAGAGCAACAGGAAGACACCATAAGCCAGGCTGCAAATCAGTCCCTGGTGACACTCTTCAAATGTTGACCAAATTCATGCATACTCCAGGATTACCATTCTAACAATCATTTCCTAGGAAAGTGTTCACATTTTATTCCAATCCAGTGCAACAGGCATCATTAAACCCCTTAAAAGTCTATGCAATAATAGAGTAGCATTATTGCTTCTGAGTCATTTTTTCTGTCCACAGTGAAAAGTAGTCTTGCTAAAAAGCCACCCAGAGGGTTCCAATGGCTTCATCTTCTACACAAAGAGGTTAAAAACCTTCTACCAAATTCTGATGGTTTTCAGCCAGCTATTAGTATCACTTCGTCTGTTTATAACAGCAACATAAAGAAACAGAAATTCCTGTTTCCAAGAGTCACCATGACACCCATAAAACTGGACAGGCTGAAAGATTAAAACAAAAGCCTAAAAAAAAGTGCAGTATAAATCACCTGTCCAAAAATACTTTAAAGGTGGTTTCATAAAATGTCAACACATCCACATTTTTAGAAAATGATGAAAAGGTAAGTATTTAAAAGAATTTGATTTATCATGACTGCATGGCTGTTCTCATGCCAAAACTGGATAGTACTCATAAGAACAAGAATAAAAAGATCTTCCATACTTACTTTTAAAGCAAGATAATGTCATCTCCCTTCCAAAAGCAAGTTATACTGCAATGCGTTGTACTGAGAGACATTAAACCTGGAAAACCTATCAAATATTTTAAAAAATTATCAGTGATAATGCTCTGCAGAGTGCAGTGAAAAATAATGACATCAAAGCAAACGCATGGCCCATGCAGTTAATACATTTTTCTGTGTGACGGCTTTGTACAAAGTAAAGAGCACAAACAAAAAAGAATAAAGCAAACAAGAAAAACAAAACCCATGAAAAATCTCAATTAAACAGACCCTGAATCAAAATTACAGATCTGAATGCTCTGAGTGTCCACAAAAAAAATCAAAGTCTAATCAATGCAGATGAAGTAAAATTTCACTTTTCACTCTGTGAAAGTCACTAGAAAAAACAACAAACCAAAATGAATTTGATATCAGTTTTACATCCACCCAATCACTCTATGGCTATCAAACATGACCATGTAGGATTTGATGTAACTCTATGTCTTGGTCTTGTGACAGCTTTCTGTGGGAAATGCTTTGCATGCCAGATGGACCTCAAATAACACTGAATCCCAAGAGCTCCATTTGATGTGTTCTGCACAATGGTAATGGACACGAGTATGTTAAGTTGACTAGAAATAAAAAACTATTAGTCTGTTGGAGCTCAGGCTTGTTTTGGAAGAATAATTTCCTTCCTAATCACTGGGTGACAACAAAGAGAGGATGTCAAAAATCCCATGTCAATAGTCCCTTTGGACAAGAACTGTGTTAGAAGGAATCTCAGCCCATGGGCTGAAATCTCTCCTCTAGACAAATTGCAAAAGGTAATTTGGGACTTCTAGGCAAAAGCAATCATCATCACCCTAAAATCACTAAGGCAATACAGCAAGAGCTAAATTGTGGCTTCAGCATAGAATGGCTGATCTTTATTGAAAGGCAAAAGGTTTAAGGAAACCAGGCGGACCATATTATACACACTGGCCAATGCTGGCTGTCTGCTACCAGATAAGATTTTCAGTCACGCAATAGTTCAACAGAGAAACTGGAAACACTGAAATCTAAATTAGACAGGAAAGCTCACAATCTAAAGCTGCCTGATGTCTCTCCAGCTTCACACAAACTTAAGGTCTGTGTTAGAAGGGGAAGGTTAAACAGACTGACACCTCCTGAATGAGCATAGCATTTTACCATTCCTCCTTCTTGGCGCCGTCCTAGAGATTTCCTTCCCCTTACTCCTTCTTTGGGGCAGAATGCCTTCTGCTTGCAGCACCTCACCATCTGGTCTAGCCCAAAGGTACATCCCTGCTTTATCAGTTCAGCACCTCTTTTCACATTTCACTTGAAAATGCACATGCCAGATAAGGAGAAATTTCTTCCAGATGTCAGGAACTGAACATGAACTTATGCTTATACAGAGGGAGGTGATATTATGTGATGAGAATACTGTGGGATAATTAGAAATAGAAAAAAGTCTTCTTTTAGAGGTCAGTGTTTAGCTGTCTGTCAAGACGTTGTAAGTATTTTATGTATCCGCAGAATTCCCCACTCTAACTATGCCATCCAGAATGCATCTAAATAAAGACTTGGGAACGTTTCAGGAATATGGTATATGTATTGAAAAAAAAAACCTGAAAAGATGATAAAGACAAATCTCCCTTAAATCTTGGTCCTAGAATTTGTCCTATCCAGCTCCAAGGGAGTGCCTTCCTCGCCCGCAGCTTCCCTAAGGGAAATGGGTGCACCTCACCAGGAGATATCAACTCAGCATTCCCACCTGTGGGGACAGAAGTGAAGAGATACCCTTTGTGTTGTAGCTACAAACTCCAAGTCACACAAGCAGGGCATTTTCTAGATGTAAGGCGTGTTTTCTCAGCTCCTCACCCCTACAACTTGTACAATGTGAGCAAAATAAATGCACCCCTTGTTCCAAAATCCAAGTGTGGTACATGCACGTGATTGAATGCTTGCTGCCATAGTAGTGGTTTATGACTTACTACATTTAGCCTGGTTCTTTGTAGCTGCATTAATATATATTATTTTGCTTCACATGAGACTTAAGTCTGGTTTTGATTAGGCTTGTAGAGAGCTGTCAGAAAGTCAGACTCGAGCAAATAAGCCCCTGTAGGTTCTCTTGGAAAAGCCCATAAAATGTCTGCTGTTCATTTAAATTAGGCTCAGAAAGAAACACAAACCTGAAGGCTGCCAGTGTTTATGCATTTGTTTAAGATTTTTTTTCTTGTGGGGCAGAGGAGGCTGGGAGAGGAGTTATTCTGGGAATAAGCCTAGTCAGAGAGCAGCCATGGGCCCAGACCCTCATTCCTGCACACAAAGCAAAGGAGAAACAGGCTTATGCAGGCACCCTGAGCTGTAGTATAAATCCCTCCCATGAATTCAAGCCCAGCACTGGAGGAGCAGCACGAGTACTTTGCAGTCATTTCTGAAACCATTAGGTTGTGGCAGTGGCTAAAGCGAGTTCTGAGAATACTTTCCTGTATGTGGCTTGCTTAATCACAGTTTTTCTATACATCTCTGAGCCTCGGTTGAGGAAATCGGCCTGAGCCACAACCCAGATGGCAAGGCAAGATTTCCCACGGCACCTGAGCTCCTCCACGCCTAGCTCAGGCCTTCCCATGGGGCTGTCATCCACAGAATGGGGTCCCTGTCCTACACTTAAATGCCCCTACACGCAGTAACATTTTGCCCTGCTTAGAATGGATATGTCAACCAGCCCCTTTATCTTGTACTGTACTTTTATTTTCTTAAGTGCTCACTGGTTTATATATCCATGCTTTAGCTGCCAGGGTGAGGTCTTCAGCGCCAGCTGAGATGATGACATTGCTCTGTCATCTTCAACTCTCAGTCTATGCTGTCTGAAACTCTCCTTACAGTTGGGTTTACTTTGGAGGCATCGCTTCAGAGCCTGTCTCTGCTGTTTCTGAGCCAAGCAGGCTGGATGCTCCCTGCCCCTCTCCCTTTCATGCATGAACATGTGGATCCTCAGCTCTCCCACACCCCTGACTCACACATTTTCCATGTGTGATAATAGGCTCAAAACTTCATTTCTTTGCTCTGTCTCATCTGGGTCCCACAGGCTCCAGCGTGTCCCTTCCCCACGTGCGGATCCATGGCTGTCCTCCAGAGCCATCCTCCAGGCGCCTGCCTGCATGTTTTCCTGCCCAGCACAGCCTCTCAGGTTTTGGGGTCACATCTCCTACTGCTGGGCTGCCATAAATCCAGGATTGCCTCCCAAAGCCTCTGGCTGCATGTTTTTTTCTGGGGGATTCACCTGACCACTGTAAACATGTGCACACACTGTTTTTGTCTGCTGCTCCCGCTCAGCACTTTCTCAATATGTTTTTGGCCTCCCAAGCTGGGGCAGAAGACAGGAACATCCTCTGAGGTCCCTGAGGGTCCAGAGCCTCCCCCAGGACCTCCACCAGCTGCTAGTCCCGATCTCTTGAGGGGTTAAATGAGCCCCATCCCTGTACAAGCGTCCTGGCCTTGGGGCTGCCACTCTAGGGGGCAGAAAGGACAGATTTCCTCAGGACTTTGATGACTGCAAATTATTTAACAGTCTGAGAAATAAGTAGATCTAAACACAACTTGGAGGTCCTGCACACCTGTCTTTGACCACTCTGGATCAGCATTTAAGTCCCCAGCAGGGAAATTTGTACCTTGGACCCCAGAGGGAGAGAATTTCTCTTTCCTTTCTCTTTTTTCTCTCTGGCCATCCACTCAAAAGCTTACAGAGATGTTGTAGCTGCTGCATCTAAGCTACCAGAACAAAGTCCCTTGCTGCCCACTGCAGGGTCCTGGGTACAGTTTGGGAGTCCCTCAGTATTGAAACTTTCTATTGATTGTTCTCATGGTTGTCAGCAGGAAGGTGGGAAGACACTGGTTGGCTCAGTAGGGCAAGTGACAGGTGCTGCCCTCCATTCAATCCAAACCTCTCCTTCCTACCACATCAGGGTCAGGCTGCATTTGGCTGAACCCACACATGCTAATTGTAGAAAGCAGTTAATAGGCACAAAGCATTATCTGTATCTTATCTAGTGCCGGCATTTGATTAATTGTTCCCAAAGACTGAGGCTTTTCAGACTTTCATTTTAATTAGGAGGAGCAGTTGCCAAAAGCAATTTCTCTCAGGCAACTTTCACCATTTGTTGAAGTATTCATTTATCTGAAATTATTCCAAGGCCAGGTTAAAAAAACAACAACAACAGCAAAAACCACCCTATAAGAAAAGCCCATCTATTTGAATTCTGAGAAGTCTCCTAGACAGCAGCTAGGGGGAAAGAGCTCGCCTTGTGAAAAATCTCCTGTCCTTGGCCCAGCCGAATCTCCCAAGCAGCTTTGTTCCCTGTATGCACTCCATGCTTCAGGGAGATAAGGAGGAAACTACTTTTAAGCCTGTTCAAAAATAAGGGAAAAGTGTACAATTACCTTCAAGAATGTTTAAAGGCCCCACATATTTCAGGGATGACTTAGGAAAGCTCTTAGTGTAAGAGGCAATCTGCCTTTTGATCATATTCCCTCTAATCCTTCCTCCCTAACTTTATTATTAATAGGAATTTGTGCATGTAAACACTCATCCAGATGCCTGGGTTGTTTTTATTTATATTAGATGACGGAGCTGTTCTAAGTGCACAATACTCAGGCACAGAGAGTGATTGATGCTGTGCAACAGGAGGGTGGATGGGTCCACAGCTGACTCATGGCAGTAGGGGAGCATGTTGCAGCAAGCAGAGATAATGCGAAGGCTGCATCTGCTTTGCAGACACATCACCTGTGAAATCCAGCCCTGCTACACAAAAGGTAAGAAACTGTTCCTGACCCAAAGATTTTAGTCTGAAAGCTGCACAGTAGATGAATTGGGGAGGAAGAACCATGAGAACAATAACCACATCCGGAGGGTGCACAGAGATTTAGATACATTAACAGGGTATTTCAGTGACAGGGGGAGCCCCATACGTGTTGGCTGCTCGCCTCTTACTGGTTGTGTGATTCAGACAAAGAAGCAATGGCACCAAATAGCCTGGGGAAAGGGCCATCCAACCAAGGGAACAGACTTCAAAGCTCTGGATGACCCAGGACTAACAGATAGACAGCAAAAATCCAGAATCGTGGCAGATAATATTTTTAGAAGGGTATTTTATCCGTGACAAGTGGCATGCATATATTGTGGAGGTGCCTATGAAGGCCCTTGGCAAATTTAAGAGATAGGCAAACACAGCTAAGGAAAAAAGTGTGTCTCAAGAAATGAGAGCCATGTCATAAATAAATCAAAAGGCAAGGTTAGATGACATAAAATATTTCAGTGTTATTTAAAGCTCTTGCTGCAAACCATCAGATACATAACTTTCATTCTTTTCATGAGGAATTTCTAGTATTTCATTCTGTTTATACTGACAGAGACCTGTCCATTGAATGGTCTCCTATATTTCAACAAGTTTATAGTGATACTCTTCACATTTATTTCTTCTCTTGGCAAAGTGGACATAAATAGAGCTAAGTAAGATATTTTCCTTTGCATCATCAAGCCCCAGGTAGCTATTTTGAAACTTTGTAAGGCTGGTTACTTAACTCTGTTCAGGCAGCTTAATGCAAAGCATCACCCTGCAGTAAGTTTTAGCAATAGAGGAACACACCTCGATGCACTACAGCATTCACAGACACCATTGTCATGGTATGTGTGCAAATGGATGTTCTAAGCTCAGCATTTCTAAAACAACCATGCCATTCCTATGAAAAGCATTTAGACATCAAAAGTCCACCAAAAAATGTGTGGATGAATTAAGTTCTAGGGGGGAAAAGACTCATCCATTTGAAACAACTGAGGATAATAAAGCTTATTAACTGATCACAGATATTGAGCCACTTCCCACAGAGACACTACAATGGTACAATGAAACAGATAAATGTATGATACAAAGCTCTTGTCAGGCCTTATCCTGAATACTGTGCACCATTTCTAGTCATCTGTGCTCAGGAAAGATGGACTGAAACAAAAATATATCCGGAGCCACCCAAAAAGGATAATCAAGGCAATGAAAAACCTCTCTTCAGAGGAGATGGAAAGATTTGGTGGTTTTAGCCCAGAGAAACAAAAACTAGGAGAAAAGATGATTGCTCTCATCAGTGGGGCAAATACCAAAGGCAAGAACAAGGACTTCTGAAGACAATCATACTGGCAGAAGAACAAAGAGGTACAGCCTAGAAATGAATAAATTTGGGCTGGATTCCGAAGAAAACTTCCAAGCATCAGAGAAATGACATCCTGGAACAACGCTGCAATAAACATAGAGCATGGTGCAAAACAAAATTTCTTTTAAAACAGAAATTAATAAGCTGAAGAACATAATTATCCAAACCAGTTGACATGAGAGCAGTGTTCTCTCCAGCTGTATACTGAGGGTTCCGCAGGTGCAATCGACACTGTCTTTGATTAGAAAATGAACAGGGAGTATGTTCCTGATTCAAAGACTTGGCAGAATTCATTAGAAAAACATCTATTTCAGTCATAGACAAAGAGAATAGTGGAGCAACTTGCCAGTCAGCCATCGCAACTGACCAATCACACAGAATATAATAATTTTGCAAGCTGCCATTTTCTCGAACTAGGTAAGAACTAAAAGTAATTTTAAAAGGATAAATGTTAAGAGTAGTTAATTTTCAATCTGAATTTCAGTTTGGGATTTGTTTTTATATACGTTCTTCGAGAAGGTTGGTCAGAATATAATTAGATAAATACCATTCACTTTGGAAAGACTCATTAATTTAATTTTGAAAAATTGACCCCCACAAAAAACCTAAATTCAAACTGTTTCTCCAATAATGTATTGATAGCAATGTTCATCTTACAACCCATATGTCAGGATTTTCATATTCTTATCAGGCAGAAAACTTCAATAGTTCAATCAGCAAGCTAATTCCGCATTTGACATTTGTTGATACTGCTCCAATCTGTGACTATTATACATTTATTTGCAAACCTCACTTTGGCAACCAGCTTTTAAAACTGCAGTTGAAGTGAAAACCTGATTCTTCTGTTCCTAAGGCAATAGTGCCATCTCGTGGGAAATATCCGGCTTTGTGTCCTATGCTGGGCAAAGGAGCCCGGAGCCTTTCTTAGACAAAAAATTCCTCAAGAAAATGAGATCTAAATTAATTTTTTTTTTCCAAAGTTGGTTCCCTCGGGTTAACACATAAACTTTCATCTAAAACGCCCCCTAGCCCTTTCTAGTCACTATGGTAAGGTTTCATAAGGTTTTTGCTCTGCTCCAAGGTGTTCTACAAACCACAGCCCCTGTTTGGATACAGCCCAAGGGAGCACAGGTCCTGCATCCTGCCAGGAGGGTCCCATGGGCAGGAGGGAGAGCACCCAGCCCAACTGCAAGCAATGCTACTCTGCGTTGTCCAGCAAGACCAGCCTCGCCGACCAAGTCCATGCCGTGAGCCCTCAGCTCTGCTGCACAAGTTACACACACACGCAATTGCCAGTCACGTCTTAACACTGCTTTTCCTGTCAACATTTTCAGACCACTTTATCTGATTTTGTGCCTCTTCTCTTTTTAATGCCTTTTTTCCTCACATTCTGCAGAGTCAAAACACAAACAACATCTCACAAGCCAGAGAGCACCAGACACCTTTTTTACATTTAAAATGCTGTCTGTCCTGCAGAGGGAAAACGATGAGGATGCACCTGCTTTTTCCACAAGCAGTGGAAGAAGTGTGCCAGAAACAAGGCCCTTTCATCTAGAGAGCTTCATGTGCATGGCTCCTTGGTAAAAATGAAAACTAATGGACCCAAATCAGCTTCCTTTTACACAAGGCAGGTTTAAACAGAAACAGGCTGCCTGCTTCAGACTCCAGCATTTTCTGCAAAGCTTCTCCTACCACTGTGCTGGTGGTTTTTGACTCCACAGAGGCTTTAAGGGCTCTCCCACCAAAATCACAGCAGGCTGTAACCCCATCTGGGCACCAGTCAACCTTCTTCTTTGTAAGCAAATAAAGGTAAATCTCAGCACACTTCTTTTTTGCTAGTTCCCTGATAAAGATGGTGAGTTATGGAGCCATCAGATAGATATTAACCAGAAATAGGAATTAAATAGGATCATGTATTCACAGCAAGTTTCCTTTTGCAGTCTGCACTCACTGGTTCAAGACATGCTCATGAATGAATCCTAGGCTGGTACTTCCATGATGCTCTTTGTTCAGCATTACCAATGAAGCCAGGCCAGGAAAAGCTGTAAATTGTTACCTTCATTTATAATACTGGCAAGAGCACACAAGATTTGTATTTATATGTTATACCACCAGTATTATAAAATGAAACTGTCACACCTATCTACTTCTGTATTCCTGTATGAGGCTCTAGCCTGTCTCCCTGATCTGTTATAGATGTGGTATAAGACAAACATTCACTCCCAAGCTTAACATTTTAGTGGTGGACAATTTATCACAACTCTCAATAAATTGTGCCACTATAGTTACAAGAGCATTAACAAAACAACAGTAGAAATTGAAAAAGAAAAGTTTACAAAGAATAGATGTCACCTTGAGGTTTGGCATCAAAACTAAATTCAGAGCGGGTCAGGTGCTGTTACTCTAAGATACAAAGAACTTAGGCTTGGTATTTTATTAATTCTCAAAACCACCCCCAAAACTATTTACAATACTGTTTTGAGGTACTAGTTTAAAACACATTTTTTATTCAGACTAATCAAAATGTTATTCAGATTGCAGTTAGTCATTCCTGAAATTTCCATCTGGGTGAGAAAACATATGCTATTAACTAGTATTAATCAACTGAAAACAGTTACATTCAAAATTTCATACACATTTCACTCATTTAATAGCCGAATTATTTTAAGACAGTACTAGTTTTAAACCACAAGTTCTTCAGGTTGAACAGTACACCATACAGTGACTGGAAATGAAAATATTATTTGTACTTGTATATTAAAGGACTGGCACAGTTCTAAGTGTGTCTGGTTTTAGTTGGTACATTCCTGCCCAAATTCCAGCAGCATGAAGAAATAACCGAGTTTCCTTTTCTGAGCACAGGTGCAACGTTCAGGTGAAAGTTAAAGGCCTAACAGTGTGCCTTGGGGAGGACTTCACACTGAACCAGCTGATACTTCACATGCCTTCATGTGAGCAACGCACCTCAGCCTGAAGAGTAAATAATTCCCTTACTTGCGGCATGTAAAGGACTTTCAAAGAAAAAACATTCAATTTATGATTGAGACATAATATCACCCATAAAGGTTTTCTAAGAGGAAGTCTATCTGCAAGCCCTAACAAACAGGTTTTCATTTCTTTAATACAAAGTTAGACTATTTAATACAACAGTAAGAAAATCATTGTGTAGTTAACACCAATCAAAAATGGCTGATAAAGTTCAAAGAGTATTTAATTCTGATGGCACTTTCATGGGATGATAAACTTTTGCAGTACATAAATGCATATAAGAGGAAAGTTTAAAGGATCCAGTCCTGGGAGATGTACAGGCATATTTCTTCCAGAGAGCATTTTGATAATTTTTGGCCTTCACATTTACTTTCTTCAGGCTGTGGAGTACTTTTGCCTTAACTTACTAGTTGTGTCCAAAGCTTCCTACAAGACAACCAGCATCCCAGCTCACTGCCAGCCGAGACTAGGTAGCATGACTCCACCAACCTGCTGTTCCCAACCTTGTCTCCTATGCTGGGAAAATCTAGCTAAAATCATTTTTGAATTTAAATCTTCATTGTGCAGTAGCAAATTTAGCTGAGCCCTTTATCTTCAGCATCTGCTAGCTCTGCACAAGTCTCTGTAATTTTGAGCCGTAACCATTGAAGAACAAAGACTGCAGATATTTTGATGATATTGTATTTTCTCTGAAATAAGTGATAAAATATCCATGTTTAGACTGGCTCTGAGAGAGCCTTTGAGTTGAGACAGACAACATCAGCATTCAAAGGGCTGACATGAAAGAGAAATTCTTCAGCAATCTCAAAATCCCTCATAAAAATGTTCTACATTAACACCTTGGCCCAAAGGTGGTGCTTCTTTACATTCTGTGCAGTCTCATTTCTGCCAGTCCAATCTGCAAAGAGTTTAAATTGGCTCAAAATCTAGCCTTCTCTTTCCTGATAGTAACACTTTGACCATGATCATACTGTTCTAAAATTATCTTCTAGTTTAAGTCTGACTGGATTTTTGGCACCTATTAGAACTCACCCTCATTGTTTCTAGTTTGCTGTATTTACAAGCATGGCATTATCCACGTTTGTGATTTAGAGGAGAAAAAGAGGGAAAAAATCTTACTTAAGATGTTAAAATCTCTTATTAAAATAGCAGGTCATCAATTTCACATTCATGATCCATTCTTTTCTTGTCTTACAAGCCACTACATACACCTCTTTTTCTATGTGATTTTGGTTAATGCCATGTAATCTTTATTGGTTATGCATTCTCTGCACTGCTGTCCTGTGGATAAAAAGCAGCATAAGAGCTATAAGTGTCTAACTTGACAACAAAAGCAATCTTCTATGTGATAAATAGATTTAATTGGCTATAAATAAGCAGTGCTGGTAACCAGTACAAAATAGTATATTGCAAAAAGAAAGACTATGGGCTGCAAAGTACAACTGAGTAGAATAAAGTTTGTTTAGCTGTTACCATGCTGTGGACTGACTTCCTATTTTTCTGAAAATGGTTTTCTCAGCTCCGAAACATTATGAAAAAAAATTATCCTTGAGCTGTTTTCTCACTGCCAAACAAGGCATTGGCTGTCATTTAATTGCTTTTTCTCTTTTACTTTGAGACTAAGTAGTTCTCAGGTACTTGTTGGGGGAGTAAGATGAAATCGTCCACCAACCACTGTGAATTTGTCTTATGGCAATTTCAGATCTTTGGGAATACTAGTTTCTAGTGGCATCACAAGTGTGTGCAAGCCTGGAACTACCCTGCCTTTCATGCTTGTCGAGAAAAACATGTAGTCTTAGCTTTCTCACAGTTGGTATGGAAGCTGTTTTTCATAACATAAACATGTCTTGGTAATTACACGCAGAAGATAAACATACACCTGGTTTCTTAAAAAACTACATCTCTTTAGCTCTTGGTAGTTACAAGGTTTTGAGAAAATCTTCAATTTTTTTTTTTCTTGAAACCATACGCAGGATATCTAATTGTTTTCTCTTGTCACACAGGTTGCAGTTGCTCAGTTTTTCCAGAATTGTGGTGATTCGAGTTATGAGATCATTGCTGAAACATGCAGGTTTCCAATATCCAGAGTTGTGAACAACAATCAGGCTCTTAAAAGAGAAAATATATTGCTTTTTATTTTCTCTTTTGACTTTCTTAGCAAAAGAAGTGCACCACATATGTGCATGTGCCATTGTGCCCCCTGAGTTCATTCAGAGTGGGTCTGTGAATGATTCCCTATGTACAGGAACTCACTTTGCTTTTGTTGGTTACTAATGGGCCTAATTCCAATGAAAATACATCTGTAGACTAGAGTCAACTCATGGGAACCAATGCTAAAGTCTGCCCTGAATCTGATCCTGTGCCAATGAGCCTTGTGCCAAAGTCTTAAGCCACACAAGTAGAGAGAAAGTGCATGGATGTGTAAATCTGCATAAGATCCTTGGAAAGGGATCACAAAATCTGTTCCTGTGACTTAATTTCAAGGACTAAATAGTTTCAGAACTAACAAAAATTATTTGTTCATGTTATTACAGTAGTATTAATGAGCTGTCCTGTTCCAGGGCATAGGGTAAATAAGAGGGCACAGAAAATAATTTTCCCTCCTTATATTCCAAAATTTTGGGGACCAATTTGGGGAAGCTCCACATACCTTTGAAGCATCAGGTATTGACTGGAATGGGACAGTGGAGCTGGTGAATTACACCTCAGCTCTACTATGACATTTTCTGTGTAAAAGCAGAAAGATCCAAGCAGTCACTTGTGTGGCTTGTACTAAAGGCTGGTCCTACAGATCGTGTTCTGAGAGAGAGACATTATCAGTTCTCAAAAACAAAAATGTTGATAATAAAATAAACATTTACAATGGGAGCAAACTATTTAAAGTGCCAGAATAAAATCATAGAATCACAGAATGGTTTGGGTTGGAAGGGACATTAAAGATTATCTAGTTCCAACCCCCCCTGCCATGGGCAGGGACACCTTTCATTAGACCAGGTTGCTCAAAGCCCCAACCAACCTGTCCTTGAACACTTCCAGGGATGGGTGTCAACAACTTCTGTGAACAACTTGTTTCAGTGCCTCACCACCCTCACAGGAAAGAATTTCTTCCTAAAATCTAATCTAAACCTACCCTCTTTCAGCTTAAGGCCATTCTACCTCATCATATCACATGCCCTTGTAAAAAGTCCATCTCCAGCTCTCTTGTAGGCCCCTTTTAGGTACTGCAAGTTGCTATAAGGTCTCCCCAGAGCCTTCTTTTCTCCAGGCTGAACAACCCCAATTCTCTGAGACTGTCTTCACAGAAGTGCTCCAGCCCTCTGACTATCTTGATGGCCCTCCTCTAGACTCGCTCCAGCAGGTCAACATCTTTCTTGTGTTGGACCCCCTGCAGTAATCCAGGCAGGGTCTCAAAGGCAGAGGGACCAAATCACCTCCCTCAACCTACTGGTCACACCTCTCTTGATGCAGCCCAGGATGTGGCTGGCGAGCGCATTTCTGAGTCACTGCTGCCCTTGAGCTTTTTGTCCACAAACACCTCCAAGTCCTTCTCCCCAGGGCTAGTCTTAATCCATTCTCTACCCACCCTGTATTTGTGCTTGGGATTGCCCCAGTCCAGGTGCAAGACTTTGTACTTGGCCTTGTTGAACCTCAAGAGGTTGACACAGGGCCACTTCTCAAGCCTTCCAGGTCCCTATGGCTGGCATCCTTTCGCTCCCGCATATCAACCACACTGCCCAGTTTGGTGTCACCAGTGAACTTGCTGAGGGTGCACAGTCCCACTGTCCATGTCGCCAAGAGAGTTATTAAAAAGTGCCAGTTCCAGTACCAACCCCTGAAGAATACCACTCATCACTGGTCTCCACATAGACACTGAGCCACTGAAAGCAACTCAGAGTACAACCATACAGGCTGTTTTCTGCCCAGTTTCAGTCCATCCATCAAATCCATGTCTCTCCAGTTTAGAGACAAGGATGTCATGCAGGACAGTGTCAAATGCTTCGCACAAGTCCAGGTAGATGACGTCTGTAGCCCTTGCCTCATCTACCATTGCTGTAGCCCCATTGTAGAAGACCACCAGTTCTCTCAGGCATGATTTGCCTTTAGTGAAGTCATGTTGGCTGTCATCAATCCCCTCATCATTTTACACATGGCTTTAGCATAGTTTCCAGGAGGATCTGCTCCATGATCTTGCCAGGCACTGAGGTGAGACTGACCAGCCTGTAGTTCCCTGGGTCTTCTTTATTTCCCTTTTCAATAATGGGGGTTACGATTCCCCTTTTCCAGTCAATGTGAACTTCATAGGACTGCCATGACTTCTCAAATATGATGGAGAGTGGCTGAGCCACTTCTTTGGCCAGTTCCTATGGATGTTACTCATCAGATGTCGTGGACTTGTGCACCTTCCGGTTCCTTAGATGTTCTCAAACTCGTTCTCCTCCTACAGCAGACATATCTTGATTCTACAAATCCTTGAATTCACCTTCTATACCTTTGGCAATGTGGCTGGAGCACTTTCTGGTGAAGACTGAGGCAAAAAAGTCATTGAATACCTCAACCTTCTCCATGTCCTGGGTAACTAAGTCTCCCATATCCTTCCTGACAGGACCCATGTTTTTCCCTAGTCTTTCTTTTATTGCTGATGCACCTGAAGGAGCTTTTTTTGTTACCTATGATGCCCTTGGCCAGATTTACTTCTGTCCATGCTGAACCCCTGGGATGAACACAGAGAAATCATCCCAACAGCCAAGGATCTGTTTAGGAAGATTTCTCTGTGTTCATCCCAGGCTACTTTACCCTGTTTCCACCCTCTGTAAGCTACCTGTTTAAGTCTGTCCAGGAGTTTCTTGTTAATCTATGCAGGTCCCCTGGTGTTCTTCCCCGATTTCATCTTTGTAGGAACACATTGCTTTTGAGCCTAGAGGAGACAACCCTTGAATATCATGTAGCTCTCTTGGGCCCCTCTACCCTCCAGGGCTCTATCCCACAGCACTCCATCAAGAAGATCCTTGAAGAGACCAAAGTCCGCCTTCCTGAAGCGCAGGGTAGCAAGCTTGCTTCTCACTCTTCTTGTTGCCTCAAGGATCTCAAACTACACCACCTCGTGGCCACTGCAGCCCAGGCTGCCCTTGAGCTTCACATTCCCCACCAGCTGTTCCTTGTTTGTGAGAATGAGGTCTGGCATACGCCCCCCCTCATCGGCTCCTCTGTCACTTAGAGAAGGAAGTTGTCATCAATGCATTTCTAGAACCTCCTGAACTGCCTGTGCCCTGCTGTGCTGTTCCTTCAACAGGTATCAGGGTGGTTGAAGTCCCCCACGAGGACCAGGGTGTGTGAACATGAGGCTGCTCCTACCTGTCTGTAGTGGGCCTCATTGGCTCAGTCTTTCTGGCCAGGTGGCCTGTGGCAGCTCCCCACTTATCATGTCACCTGTTCCTGCCCTCGCTTTAATCCTTACCCATAAGCTCTCAGTCAGCTCCTCATCCATGCCCAGGCAGAGCTCCATGCACTAAAGCTGGTCAATAGAGAGGGCAACACCACTCGTCTCCCCTGCCTTTCCTTCCTAAAGTGCCTTTGCCCTTCCATTCCAGCACTCCAGACATGGGAGCCTTGCCGCCACTTCTCAGGATGGCACTAAGGTCATAGCCCTGCAGGCACGCACACATCTCTAGTTTCTCCTATTTACTCCCCGTGCTGCCTGCTTTTTTTAGAATAGAGGAATTTAAGCTGGGCCCCTGGTGAAGCTGACTTTCTGCCTGGAGTGGCTGGAACTCCTTGGTACTGTTACTTCAGGTGTTCTCCACTGACCTGTACACCATCTCCAGGTTCTGGCCATCTCTTTCTGGCTGGGACATCCAACTGGTATGAGTGGGATGGCATTTCATCCCACATCTCATCACTGTTAAATCTCTTCAGGTGTCTCTAAATTTTATACTTTAAGTGCAATAAAGGCCCACAGTAAGAGATCCTGGACAGGATTTTTCACTGGATTCACAACAACTGCTGATCAATACGGTATGAAAGCCCATTAAGTGTGACACTGAAGAGGCCTCAATCAAATATTTCAAGCCTACAAATACTCGGTGGCACACTTTCCAAATACTTTTAGTGTCAAACTACAAATTTTTATTATAATAATTTCTAAGTAACAATGTATTTAAACAAGGACTATTACTGCCTTGCTAAAGCACACATACGTGCATTCATACATAAATGTCAATAAATCCCTGGGGATTGCTGGAGTATTGGCAGTTTATGACTGTTCTGTGCAACTTCTACATTGTAGTTAGAAAATTCAGTTTATCACAAGGGTATATTTAAAAGGCTGCTGTGTGAGACTTGCACATCCAAAGATTATCACTATTTTCTAAAATTGTAAATAAGTACCAATTAATTACATTGTTTTCAAGCAACAGCTAACCTGCAACATACACCATTTAGGTTATATTAAACATCCTATCAAGATAAATGGCATCATTTGGAATCTGTGGAAAGCAAACATTCTAGATGCAATAATTCTATCTCCAACTGCAAGATTACATCATGAGTTCTTGAGAGCTTTTCAAATTTTGTCAAATGATCCTGTACTGCGTGCCCTTTTTTTTTAAATCAAAAGAGTTTAGTTTATAAAAGTATAAATAATCCTTCTATAATTCTAAAAAACACACTGAACACAAACTCCATTTGAAGTGACAACTGCCATTCACATTATTGAGAGATTTCAGGTATTTCTGAAGAGAAAAGGCACCAGCAAAGTTGTTGAATCCAGATGCACTGCACCACAGGAACATGTTCGGTTAGTACCCTATGGAAGGAAAAGGTACATTTCAGTACAACTATATTTTCTAAATCTCTGAATTGGGTTAGCTTCAAGATTGGCACACACTCATACTGCCTGAAATCCCTCACTTCACTGTCACCACTGAGCTATCTCTTTGGAATTTGAAAGGCAGGGAGCCAGCAGGTGTGCAGCAGCAAACTGTCTCTTGTGTAAGAAAGGGAACAAGTTTTACTTACTACAGCACTGGCCACAGTGAAGGCAACCAGCAGAGACAAACCATGACTCAGTAGAGTGAAAAAACAAGCTCTCCTCCCAGTCAGAAATCTCACCCTTTTTCCACACATAAAAACAGGGCTACCCAATTTAAAAATAAGACTTGGGCAAGTATTTTAGAATCAAAGACGTTCAACATGTTATTTTGTTTCTTTGTTCAATTGTTCAAGGGCTTAATGTGAAAACCATGAGTCATTAGGAACCAACATGCCCACTTACTGGAAGCTTTGACCCTCACTGTTGAAAGACTGCGGCTTCGAGCCACCTGCAAGACAAACAGAAAAGGAAAATCAGGTGTGCTAAAGAACTGTACCCAAGAAAGCCACCTGGGGACCCATCAACATTCAGAAAATTTGCACACGTCTAACAGTGCAGCTCTACTGTTACAAAGTTCAACAACATTCTAGGTTTTTTTTTCCACAGCCTGCACACACACAAAAAAATGAGCCCTACCCAAAGCCTTTCACATTTTCAATATTCACATTTTAAGTTGAGGGCACCTATGTCCATTTAATAAGATGGACTAACAATTAGAAAAATATACACGTTTTTTACAGAAATAATTAAAAATGTTGTGTAACTATAACATATGCAGAACTCTGCTAAGGTTTCACATATCTTATTTGTATCACCTCAGTTCTTCCCTTCCTGCTCACCCTAACACTTATTTTCTGCTCCTTTGATGCATTTAGTAAATTAGGAGTAAATTTAGGTTACTAATGCCAGGAGGCAGGAACTATGTGTTGTATATGTACTCCAAGATGACTAAAACACTTCCAGATGATGTAATTATTTATTCAGAAGGGCATGAAAGGAAGGGGAGTAGGGGGAAAGCATTCCAAGATACACAGCTGATACTTCTGAGAATTACTACTTCTCATACAGTATCTCTACTGATCATTATACCAAGCAACTATCTGTCAGCTCAGCTTCACCTCATTCGAGACCTTCAAGCAAAGGCATTTATTCCCAGTGTTAAAATGCACATGTGGCACATCAGCATTTTGAATAGTTGCCAACATTCCTAGTTAAAATACTTGATGCTGTTAATGCTACAAACGTTCAGCTGAGGCTTACTTGACCAGACATGAGACGACGGCCACAGCTGCAGCTTCTGCTTCTAATTCTGCTTCTGCGAGGACACTGCAAGAGAAGAGTTTGACAAACCTCTTTTGAAAGAGATGGTTTAACAGACTCTGCAAGCAGACTTGCCATGATGGCAACAAGGTTTGAGGACAGAGAGGAAATACAGTAAGCTTTCTCCTTAGAACAGGCTCTGCCAACAACCACACATCTGCAAAATTAATGCATTAAGGAAAATGGAACTATTCATCCTAAATACAGGATGAGGCACTAAAACCTAATTGATATTTGATATACTACTCCACCCATATAGGGAACAGTTAAAAACTTATCTTTTTGAATTTTAAAAACAGTGTTGAAATCCACTGACTCCCCTTAACATATTCCTTAACAAAATACGTACCAGAACAATTTTTTTAGTGACTACCTCTCCCTTCACAATTACAGCACCATTTTCCATCAGAGGAGGCCAGACGTGATAGGCCACAAAGGAAGCTGTGAAATCTGAGTCACAACTACGATAGTACCTGGTGAAACACACAGTACAATAAATGTCTGCATATAAGTGCCAAAAGATAAATACGTTTCAAATCATCAATGTTGACAAAAAGCAGCTACAGCTCTAATATCTTTCTTGACAATTTTTCCACATCACCAAAATAAGTACTCTTTAGGTGATCCTGTAAAAGAAATGCACTTGGAAGACAGACTTAGCAGAACATACTATTTACTTATACTGACAGACATTCCAATAAAGCCATCTAACATTCAGAAGACCACTAGACCTTAATTTTTGCATAAGCCCCACACAAGCTAGGGCCCTTGTGTCCACTGACAGATTAAACCTTCTGAGCAGCAATTTGGCAGGCACACTCATCCCCTCTTCCTGAAATATCTTGCTAAAACAAGCCCCTATAAAGCATACTACAGAAACAGTCAACTATAAAGTTACATCCTGGTATCTTATGAGACATGAGGCAACTTGATTAGCAAGATCCTCATATAGTGATAATGAAACAGTGGCATTTTAGCTATGAAAAATTAACTCAAAGGTATATATACTTCTTCTCTAAGTCTGGAATATTGGCTAACTAACATGTCTGGCTTTATGGATTCAAACTCAGAACAAATACCAAATAACAGAAATTTTACAAAAGCAATGCATTTATATTTCATTAATGTATTAAAATAGCAAGTTATATAAAACAGTGTTGTAACCAGAGGCACGATGCAAGGCATAAAGTACAATGATGTTTGGCTAGCCCTTTATAGAATGGTATCACACATCACAAACAGAGATATTTTAATTTCTGCAAGTTTTGCTCCATCTCTGTGTACCACGTATATATGCTATACGTGTAAACATACACATATGGCACACTTATCTAGATAGATAGACAGACAGATGTATGTGTCTTCCACTGCAGCACACAAAAACATATTACATGTGGTTTTTTAGAGCCATACACACCAAGTAGGTGGAGAAAGCATCCCAAGACTATAGCACAGTGTTGCTGCTTCTTAATTTAGCCAATAGCTTTGAGTGTCAAAAGCTAACTGTCCAGTATTTGGATGGGATCATTGAGTAGTCCTGTATGACTTTGCACTTTCCTGTCGAGAGTCTACTTTCATCTTCTCTATTTCTCTCCTTGACTTCTCAAGCTCTTCACCACCTGGATTCCATTCTATTCTAAATTATTACTAGAAACCACCTTAGTGATGTAATTTTGCTTTTGAAAGCAATTTTTTATCATCTATCAATCCCATTAATTTTCTAGACAACATGGAAGCACCCTACACTTCTCTGCCTGCTAAAAAAGCAGCCTGACCCTATAGGAAAAAGAAAAATTATGTCATGGTGTGGATTTTTTAAACAAAATTCCCATTTTTAAGAGGCAGTTTTGGTTTTGCTCAGCTCTAAACCAGAAGAGATGGGAGCATATTAATACTCGTATGTTGTACAGCAGCCACAGCCTGGAGGTTGCAGCAAACATGTTGATGATCCTGGTAACAGACACCACCTGCCAGATCTCAGTAAACATGACTTTTACAGAACATGCCAGTTAGGAGGAAAAAAGATGCAAACATTTTAAAAAATGCAGATAGAACTAAACAGGGAAAGCCGATGACCATTTTCTTTTTAAATGATAAATTAAATATGCTCTTGAAACTAAGGTTTATCCAGAAAATTGCCCTGCTGTTCACTAAAAAAAAATTGTTGACAGTTATCTACATGCTGGTATTTATGCACTATCATAAACCTTAAAGACATACCAAATTCACTGCAGGCCAAGGGTTTTTGCCCCAATTAATGTTTAGCAATCTCAAACTTTTACATTAATTAGGAAAGTAGACTACACAACCTTTAATGGTAAGAGTCTGACTGAATATAAAGATTTCTTACATGGTCCTTTTGAAAAGCTCTCCATCAACACCAACGGCAATATCAAGCGGAGGAATGAGTGTCTGCATTGAAAAAGCCAAACAGCACAACTCTCGAATCAAAGTGCAGATCACAAAGAAATCAATGTCCGGTGGATATGGAATCTTTGGGTTCATGTTCATGGAACAAACTACTTCCTGAAAATAAACATTCATGAGTAATTTGCAGTCACTAACAATTTTATTCACAAGCAAGTATAGAAATCCCCCCTAAATATGCCTCTCAGCTTTCTACATTTAAAAATCTGTATAAAAATCTCATAGTAATGTTGCCCTAGACTATTCCAGAAAACCATAGCTTCAGAAAGAATGTGCTGCTATAAACAAATAAAACAAGCTATTACTAAGTCATACATATACTAGTCCTAGCAATATTGTTTTGGAAAGTAAACTGCTACAAGTCCAAACAGTAACTTTTTTCTCCTTCAGGTTACAGTGTATTTCTAGTTTACATATTCTGAATTTACTAGCTCCTGAAAGAGATCACCACGTCACTTCCCCACAGCCCTTGACTTACCTGGACACTCTGACAAACGTCATACAGGTCCTTGTGGCGAGCTATATAATCCAGGGCAGCGACTTCAAGTGACTCAGGTCCCATGTGATCTAGAGCCAAAGTCTCTTTTACACTTATTTTGATCTTCCAGAAGGCCTTCTTTGCTGCACGAAAAGATTCCTGCAAACACAGAGAACATCCAGTTAAATACAGGAGACTGAGATTAATTTTTTATCAGTTATCTGAGAAAATTAATTTAACCCACTATCATCATAATAAGGAGGAATATAATACACTTCTGTAAAGGAAAAAGTTAACTCATCAGGAGGGAATTCTCTGATTGAGTGTAATTTACTTGCAGAAGATAAGATTGAAAAGCTTCCCACCTAACCTTCTATATTTGCATAAGATTCCATCACATACCCATGATCAATGCAATCACATTCAAAGATACCATGAATAATAGCATTTTATGTGCCACATAAGACAGGAACACCTCATTTTCTGGGAAAAGAGGTTGAACTGGAGAGTGTAAACTGAATGACAGTTGAAAGAAAAAACCTTCAGTAAGTTAAATGTGCTTGGGATCACACACATTAAGAGATGCTGCCTCTCTGACACAGGTATGTGTTACATCATTTTTATAGAAAAGAAGATTCAATACAGAAAAAATGAAAACAACTTTCTTCAAACTGAGCTCATGGTATATGTGAGGCATCTAGGTGGTTTCAACGGACCCAATTAAACTAAAAAAGCACATAACTACAAGCAAAAGGAAAGCATGATACGGAAAGATTTTTAGCTTTGTAGTGTTGTAGTATTAAACACAGCATTCCCAAAAGAATTTTTCTAAATAAGGCAATGTTGATCACTGCAGGCATCATCTACTCTTCAGACCAAATCAGTCTTCTTTTAGCACCTGTACTATAAATCATTGACCCTGTTCCAATCTTGGGACACGTCAGGCAGGACACTACATTGATTGTTCAATGTAGAAGTGTGAGGGGAAGAAAAAAACCAAAATAAATAAAGGAAGAAAGCTTTTCTTCTCTGCACTTGACAGAAATGCTAATTTACCCACAATTTAATCCAATGCAGACATAGTATTTTACAAAACCCTTCTGGCCTGTAAAATAAGAAATGCTATTTCTTTCTTACCACAGCTGCAATGTATATTATCCTCTGCACCGTCTCCGTGTTACAGATGAACGCCTTTAGGAGGGTCTCTGCATCCAAGCGTTCTTGAGCATAAATGAAGCCAAAGCGAGCTATGAGGCGGGCGCGGTGCGAAGCATTGACCCGCCCGGGCCGGGCAGGTGACCAGGTCCTCATGGAAGGGCTGCGAGACTTGCCCGCACTGCGCCTGAAAGGACAGCGGCTCCGCGCAAGCCTACGACAGACGTGCAAAGAAGCTTCGTGTCACTTTACCATCCTCAGATGTTTTTCCCTAGGGCAGATTTTTTTGTCAATTTAATTTTTACAAGGGTAAGGTGAGATTTTGAGCCAACGTACTTAAAGAAGCTGCAGCTGGTTAGTCTAATATGAAGGCATTTGCATCAATACATTTTATGGTCTAAAGCCTAAATGGTAAAGAAAAGTAATTCCTAAAGCATGTGTAGCCAAGCACTTTGCTCCTAGGAAATACACTTTTAACTAGTAATATTTTGGAGATTTGTTCCTCTTTCAGTACCACTGAAGAGTACAGCTGAAGTCAAACAAGTGAAAATTAAACACTGTACAATTACTGGGCAGAACTTGTTATAAGAGGACTCATCAACAAAAAAACCCATCCCTTATTCCGTACAGTTGCTCTCAATGTATTTTGTAGAGCTGCATAATTTGCTGTTTTGTCTGAAACTTAACATAGCTGCTTTAAAATAAAATATTTGGGCACTAGAAGAAATCATCTAAAGAGTTCATGTTCCTTCATAACAAAGTAAAAAAGCTTAGCTTTTGTTTATAATTCAATTTCAAATGAGGAGGAAATTCATGCTACCTAACATGACTGATTTCTATGATTCAGTGACTTCTCTGAATAAGGCCTCTACCTGTTCTTGAGAAGATACTTTTGGATATCCAGGAGAGAAATCTCATCCCACAGTGTTTGAATCTGCTGCTCATAGTCATTCAGTTGCTGTAACTCCCTCAAGGTTTTGCACTCTTCAGCACGGGAAGCCCTCAGACTTAATCACACAGAACAGTCAGTCACAAGATGTCCTTCTATCAATGTAAGCTATCTATCAATTAATCCTCACCATCAAGCAACAGCAGCAGAAAAAAGAGGAAAATTACTGAGCAAGATCCTTATGCTGAATACAGAAAAAATCAAGAGTTTAAAAAAGCATGAAACAAAGCAGACCCTTAATCTTCCTTTAAATTGTATAAGTGTATTGTGGCAGGAGAGTGGATACACTACACTCCGTGCTACAGGAAAAATCATTGGTTAACATTTGGTGTCCTTACACTAGAGCTCAGATGATGAGGACTAAAAGAAACTGATTTCTTTCTCATATTTAAGATGTTAACTAAACCAGCTCAGTTTTCTTTCCTACAGATTAAGAACCTAGGTATTTTCTTCTATCAGGTTCTTGGGCTCTTTTCTTTGCGGTAATATATTAGCCAGTCAAAGGATATCACAGATGTTATTCAACTAATACCAAAAGCTAACAATTCCTCTCCTGCTGTCCCCAAAATCAGGAGTGTTTCTTAAAGATTGGCAGACAAGCAAGTTTATCTTCTGTCCTTTACTCTTACTTAATATTAAAAACTATCCCAACATCTCTGCTTTCCCTCTAAACACCAGTATAACTGTTGCTTTCCCCTTACAAAAAGTGGAAGGAAAAAATAAAAAATATGTTTTCTATTTATTTTGATGGTATTCAGTCTGTCCTTCCTTTTCTTTACTGGAGGACCTTGGTGAGATTTTTGAGGATCTGAACCAACAAAAGCTCTAACACTTATCAATTGACAAGATTCTTGTTCCATGTTTTTAAGGAGCAGCGTGGTTGAGATGACCACAGGTAACAAGGCCAGCAACATCTGCTAAGAGGAAAGACTGCCCAGTTCCATCCTTAGTCAGCTCCTTCAGGAAGGACTTCTAGCAGAATAGTAGTAAAAGAGGGCTAAAGAATTCTACTATAAAGGACTACTGGGAAAGAAAAGTAGATTTGGGAAGATGAGTTCTAGAAATAGGCATGGGCAAAATCCAAACTGATATTCTTGGAATCACTTAGTAAGGGCATGAAATTGTATCATTTAATGTACTGACCCAAGACTTGTGAACGTTCATTGTTCTCATGCTAATAGGATGCAAGAGAATGTGTCTGCCAGTTGGAGCTACCTCTTAAATGACCCTGGAACTGGTAATAACTGCACAAATTTGTATCTGAAGCAATTTAGTAATTTTTATATTATAGTGCTCTACAAAGTATGATTTACGCAACTAGGCAAAAACTGTTCAGGTCTAGTCACTTATCTGGAAATCCAACTCTCTTCCTCCATTTTATGACAGTGGCTTTTATCTTCTTGGATATTTACATATCAATTACATAGCATAATTAATTGTGACATTTTGTAGGTCCTTCAACAAATGTTACGTTATAGCCACTCAATTGATTTTTTATTTAGGGTTTGCTCAGCATGCAACATTTCATAGACTATAACTCCACATGGGATTGTCATGGACTATACAAAACGTTTTTATGTAGAATACTGGCATGTTTTCCAACACCTCTGCCAGAAACAAAATCTACCAAGTCAATTTATGAATGTGGGTGTGACTGTATCATTTGTACCCCACTTTGGATATATACACATGATACAGAGCTGAGATGCATTTTGAAACTCTGGTTGTAGGCCAGAAATGAAACATTTTACAAATCTTCATCAGTCTTTAGATGTCAAGGGAAAGATGTGGCTTGTTGAAAAACAAAAAGCAAACAAAAAGAATTGCAGTTAATTTCCCTACTCTTCTTCCATCTGCTTGATCTGCACACGAGTTGCATACAGTTTGTCCTCCAGCTCTTGCAGTCGACAATTCTGAATGCTGGCGTAATCTCTCAGCTGTATCTCTCCCCTAGTTGAACCCTACCAGGAAACGAAGTCACACTGCTTGAATGTTCTACCCTACAGAGTACCTCAGCAATGTACTATAGCATTATTAGCAGATGTATTTCTAAATATTTCAGTAATGACCATTTCTAAAGAAACTGAGAACAAAAACAATTGCATTCTCTCTGAGACATAAGCAATACTTTTCAGGCACACCAAACAAAGACTCAATTATATCAAGAAAAATATTCACTCATTTTATACCTCATGGTAGAAATTATGGAAGGTCTGCTTTTGCAGATTTACTACCTGAATCATCAGAAAAAAGCATTTTGCAGATGTGTTGCACAGTTGCTTTTTTTCAGTTAGTCAACTTCTGATTGACTACATCACCAAATCAAGTAAACTTTTTGGGAATTCATGTACACGAAACAACTGAAAAAGTTATTAGAACAGAGGAGGCAAGTATTGTCATTCCAGAAAGCACACCACTACACATGCAGCTGTCTTTAACAACTCATAAAATGGCCTGATAGTACTGGAATTAAATAAGGAACTGTCCTACCGGCTTTTCTTTAAATTTTGAATGTCACATGCAATGACAAATCTGTAACTGGTATGCCTGGTGTACTGTCATTTAATAACATCATTATTTTATATTTTGTGGAGGTTTTGGCAGAACCCTACTCCTGCATTATACCAGAATCTGACTCTTAAGGGATATCACTTTTTATTTGTCTTATTTTAATTGTGAAAGATTTTGACAAGAGGTGTAAAAACGAGAAACGAAAGAACATGGAGACATCAGTGTCAAATCTCAGGATCTTGAAGATCTTCCCTTAGTCTGAATTAGCCAACTCTCTTATTTTCTTTCAAAGCAGAAAGCCACAACAGATCTGTCTTTTCTGCCAAACTGTTAGTATTACAGTCCCTTCAGTAAATATCAAATACATACTAACTCCAAATACCATGGCAGGAGCATGGTGGCATCACAACATGCACAAGCACTTATTTTTTTTAACTCTTCAGGAAATAATATAATGTTAGGATATTCTTAGAGTTTTTTCTTCAAAAAAAACCCAAAAGAAACTCACAGATTAATGCATGGAGTTTATGCGCACCTTCATCTTACACAAGTATTTTCACATAGTGTTACTTTTTCTAAAAGACATATGGCATAGATACTTCTGTGATGTCTCTGCAAATGTAAACATAGCAAATCTTTACCTAGAAAAGGAAAGCAGTATAATAACATAGACTTCTTATACAATGCAAATTCCTCCACGATAGCATGGTTGTCTCCATAGGTGTCCCCATGAGCAACTAAGGACATACTTCATTAAGTAAAATCTGAGAGGGAGGCTAATATTAACAGGAAGTCAATAAAGTTCTTCTGCAGGTATAAATTCACATGGTTCTATTTCCTTAAAATATGTTTCTTACACACCTGAGCGACAGAGAGGCTGTTTTCACCTCCTGAAGTCAGGCTTGTCAGGGGACCGCTTTGTATTGTGTCTGCAGTTTCCTTACAAGTATCTAAGAAAACACATACATTAGGAAATTGTGAGAACACTTACAGAAAGAGCCACAGTTGGAAAAAATGTCATATGTGAAACGTGTTAGTAATTGGCACTGATTTACCTTCTCGAGATGTTTCATTGAGAATTGAGAAGAGCCGCTTTTGAATCGCAGCGTTCAATTCTAGTATTTCACAGCATCGGTTCAGATTTTCACCAAAGGAATTCCTCTGTAAATAATGTGCATTACTACATCGGTGTAATCTTCCTTACTTAAAATTATTCCTGTTACAATCATGGCATTTTTTCCCCCCTATAATTACATCTTCTCAACTTTTTTGTACTGGATCCATCAGAATACTCATTTTTTAAGGTTCACATTTTCAATAGGCAAATGAACAAGACATCAGGACTTCTATGACCCAGTTAATTCACTACTTGAGAAAACATACTCCTTTTCCATCATAAAGAGGCTGCAACCACAAGTGTCTCTAAAAGAAGAATCATAGTAATTGTGAATCTGAGTTACAATCTTTCAACAGGTATTAAAATAATAATCTAGCAGATTGTTGGATTTAAAAAATATAGTCCAAAATCTGGTTTTCCATATCAGCTGAAATAATACATATAAGGCTTTTATCTTGCTTTGTCACATGAAGCCTCCATGCAATTTCACCTGATTTTTAAGAGTTACAAGCTGAAACAAATACTACTGAAGAAGGAGAAAAATCCAGCATTATGCCTAGAAAACAGCAAAACGACATCACTTTCAGCAAATGCAGTTTTGAAAAGGAGTTCATGGGGTTAATCTGTCCAGGATACTACAGCATCTGCCAGGAAAATACACACTTTCTACCTGCTTCCTTAATCTTTATCTGTAAGCTGTGTATCACCTTCCACATAGATCACCCCCTAGGTCTTCAGGTTTTAATGACTCCATATGGTTTTTACAAGCTTCCAAAACAGCTGAAATTCCCACCCATGCCCCCATCAGCTTGTGTTTTGATTGCTGCAACGTGCTTTCCTCAGGCCTTGGGGAGCACAGTGAACCTGCTCACCTCCACAAGAACACGGCTGCAAAGTGCATTTTTCCAGCTCATTACAGCGACATAACACCCACGGTGTTTCCATCTGCCAGCTCCTCTTTTTCTGAAACAGCAGCCTGAACCTGTTCATCTTCATTTCCCAAGACCTGAAAGACTATTCCCAACTCACTTATTATGGAGAGGTCCCTGCTCAGCCCTCCTAAGGTCTACCTCCACCATCCATTTGCAAGACTTTAAAATGCACTGTTCCTCCTCTGGCATCCTCTGTGGTAGCTCTACCAGCTACTCTCAAACTCTTTAAAACTGTCCTTTGCCACGAATCCCGTGGAGAGTTACACTGGCTATGTAACTGTAACTCATATCCATCATGAAGCAAAAAAAAAAGAACTGACTTTCCCCTGAAAACGCTGCATGTCTGCTCAGCACCTGCTCTCACCAACCACAGCACACAGCAGGTGGTTACAGGCTAGTGACCAACTATCTGCATCCTGAAGCTACAGAAACCTGGGGAGGCAGGAGTGAAAACTCAGCATGCTAAGATTTTCCACTGAGCAAAGTCACAGCTGTCAAGTCTCATGTTCCTTCACCTCATCTTTCCCTAATTTTACACCTTCTCTACTGCTTCCGCTGTTTCACCTCCTCAGTTTCCTATTCCTCCTCCACGGATACCACTACACCCATCTGCAGCCTTCTCCTCACACCCGAACCTCTTCCCTCACACCCGCTTCCCCCGTTGTGAAGCCCTCCGGCGGCCGTGCTGCCTTTGCAGCAGCCTCTCAGCTCTAACAGGTTTCCCCTCCCAGAAGAGCTGGGATGCTGGATAACCCCTTCTCACTTTCAGCACCCTTTTTCCTCACGTTCTCCTGACTGTTCCCGGGCTACAGCCGATTGCTTCTGAGCACAACCCCACCCGTGGTCCTTCCACCTGCCCGTCTTTACTCCAACGCTCTCTCTCTTCTGTTCTAAACACAGCCAGTGTGTTTAGAACACACTAAACCTCACTTTTAACTTCCAGCCCTTGTTTTCAGGGAACCTTGTCACGGACAAAAAGCCAAACAGCTGAAGCTGTGAGTGCTTTAAAGGTGTTAAAACTGCGGCAACTGGATGCGCGTGCGGGGCAGTGTCCCAAACCGGCCTGTGGAACGCCGAGCGGGGGCCGCTGCCTCCGGCCCCGAGGAGCGCAGGACCCACCTCGTAGTCTCGTTGCCAGTTCTCCAGTTTCTCCTGCAGCTCCCGGGCACTCCCCGTGCTCACCAGACTCGTTAAGTCGTTGGCCATGGCCAGATGTCACCTCACTCCCGGGGGCGCTGCGCTGACTCCCCTGTCCCTCCGGGAGGGCTCCTCGGGCAGCGCAGGTGTAACGGAGATGGTACAGCCAGCCCGAACCCCCTGCCCTGGGCTGCGCCGCGTCCGAGGGCCTTTAGAGCCGCGGTGGTGAGGCGAGGGCCGGCGCGGCGGCGTTGGTGCCACGGTAAACCGGCGGCGGGGGAGCGCGGCGCCTCCCGGGGAGCGGGGACGGCCCGCGGCCGCCAGGCAGCGCTACCGGGTAACGCCGGTGGGCGCGGGCCGCAGGGAGGAGCGGCACCAGGGGGCGCCCGCGGCCCCCGCGCAGCGGNGGAGAGGCGGCCCGAGCCTGCTGTCCGGGCGGGGCGGCCCGGAGCAGCGCCGTCCTGCCCGCAAGCGCGGGTGTGTGACAGACGAATACTTGTGCGCTGGGAGTGAGGCGCCTGGCATTTGAGCATTGCAGGGATGCCGCTGCCGCGCGTAACGAGGCGCTCGGCACTGACGGGGGGGCGGGAGGCGGCGGTCGGTTGCCTGCGGGGCCCCGCAGTTCCTGTGGGTTGTGCGGGGTCACAGCGGGTCCGGAACATCTCCGAGGGAGCGAACCCTCCGTAAACTCGTCCAGGTCCTTTCTCAGCACCATCTCTTATTAGGTCTTCAGCAGCAGAGGAAAACGCGGTGTCGTTACTCCTTACATCAGTGTAAACATGTGCAAGTGCAGTTACTTAAGGTGTAGCTTTAGGATTCATTTCAAGTGAACAATCTTAATTCTATCCAAAAGATCAAGCTTCTTCTCTGAGGATGTGAATCCCTAAATAACAAACTGTTCCATTCAAGGGAAGTGGAACAAAATTTTGGACAGCTATGAAAATCCATTAAAGGTTTATTTTCACTATGAATATGTACAAGAGTTTCCTCTATTAATTCCTTACATTGACAGCATATCCCTTACAATCTCGTAATTAGGATTATTACATGAAAGCTATGCTGGTCAATTTCCCCATGCCAGGTTTGAAGCCTCACAGTTATCTTTCTCAATGCTGCATGCAAGCAACAGGAGTTGAATGCACACCCTGTGCTATCAAACTAATTGAAAAACTGTATCCACCACACTCTTTTTGAATAGTCACTGACAGTCTATCACACATGAGCATGGAGGGAACTAAAATCCTGCGTATTGGCAGATGACCTGCAGGACTATGTCCTGTATCATCCCTGAGAGGTAAAAACTTGATGAAGTTCTTTGTAGCTGGTTTTAGTTTTTTAACTGTAACAATGTAATGAATAATTCCTATCTACCATGATAAAAATGAGATACAAAGCCATATATTGTCTGAAAGTATCTGGATTTTTAGTCATTGTGTTAGCAGAGGTTGCTGTGGTTCTAAGTGTATACTCTGACTACAGGGTGGCAGACAAATCTAATACTGAACATAATATCCAATATATTTCACTAGTCAATTCAGATTTATATTTTTTGCATTCGTGTGTCATTGTGGTTAATTTACATGCCTTTTAAAGCTAACCCATGCTTTGTGTTACAGCAAAGTTCTAATGGCCCGGTGAAGAAGTCTATGCGAGAGAAGGCTGTGGAACGCAGGAACGTTAACAAGGAGCACAATAGCAACTTCAAAGCAGGATACATTCCAATTGATGAAGACCGTCTCCACAAGACAGGGTTACGTGGCAGGAAAGGCAACTTGGCCATATGTGTGATTGTTGTTCTTTTTATTTTGGCCGTCATCAATCTGATTGTGAGTATAATAGCTGTAGTGTAAGCAACATTAAGTCATATTTCATTTTGACAGTTAAGTAAAAAAAATAAAACTTTTCCAGTACCGCTGAGGACTTAAAATGTACTGAAGGAGATTCTTATTTTTCTCCTTTCTTTTTAGTTCTTTTCTAATCTGAGCAAGATTAGATGGAAGAATGGTTTAAGTTTGGGCATGGTTATTTAAATTATCATGGTTCCAACAAGGAACCTACTGTTCATGCAAGAAAGAATTAGGAACCTTCAAAATGCCACCCCATGAGAAGTGTTACTAGTACAAACGCATTCAGGATATATGGCAGGAATATTTTACATAACAGAGCTGTATGTGAACATTCAGAATTAACCAGCCGCTGCACTTTAAAGCTTCATTGTTCTAATTACCACATTTTTATTGCTTGGTCAATGAGAAGTAATACATTATTTTTCATGATTTGCACATCCATCTGTGAGGATGCATTCTTGTAGATCAGTGTTAAGTATATACGAAGCTGAACTGTTCAGGAAATTTGTTTAGTCAATAACTACCATTAAACAGAAAAAAGATGTAATTATGGACGTGATTTAATGTTTTATATATATGTAAATCATTTCAGCTACTGTTTCAAATAAGCCTAAAAGTAATTTTAAATGCTTTTCATAATTAAATGTGTCATGATGTTTTCACTAGGAACAGACTAAAGTAAACTCACACTTAAAGCTCACTTAAACACTAGCATTAATAATTGTTCAAATAAAACATCTAATTAATACAATAATTGTGGTAGGAAGATCTGAACAATCAACATAATCTTTGAAAATGTGTTTCTCTTTCAGATTACCCTGGTTATATGGGCAGTGATAAGAATTGGTCCCAATGGTTGTGACAGTATGGAATTCCATGAGAGTGGTTTGCTGCGGTTTAAGCAAGTGTCTGACATGGGTGTTATACATCCCTTATATAAAAGCACTGTAGGAGGGAGACGGAATGAAGACTTGGTGATCACTGGGAATAATCAGCCTGTAAGTTATACCGTGAATTGAAAGTTGGTGAGCAACACTAGAGAATTACACTCACATTGCTAATAAATGTTACATTTGAAACGTCATTAAGTTCATGACTTTGTTTCTGAAGATTGTATTTCAGCAAGGAACAACCAAGCTTAGCGTGGAAAAAGACAAAACTTCTATTACCAGCGATATTGGCATGGAATTTGTTGACCCACGAACACAAAATACTTTGTTCAGCACCGACTATGAAACTCATGAGTTTCATCTGCCAAATGGAGTTAAAATCTTGAATGTACAAAAGGCCTCTACAGAGAGGGTATGTCTCTCTTATTTTTTGTAAGTAATAAGAATACAGCCCATTGTTTGTGTAACAGTAGAGAAGAATTAGTGGTTTTATAGACGGTTGAGCGTGCCTTTGGAAGCACCGAGCAATCCTGTTGCAGAAAAAACACCCACAACTACAAATACATAGGAGGAACAGATCAAGTGAAAACGGAGGGGTAAGTTTACATAATCTGTCCTAACAGGAAGCCTGTATTTGCTAAAAGTGTTAGCTGTGTATCCCATAGAATTGTCATGTGAATTGTTATTTTTATTGCAAAATTAATTTTACATACCTTCCCAAATTTAGTAATCCTATTTTGAAATGTGAACGTGGAAAATAACAAATATGCAGAAGCTAATGGCAGAAGGGCAAGAAGTAAATTTAGGTTTTTTATTAAAATTGCATAGCACTACTTTTAAGGTAATTAAAGTTATGCAGACAAACACAAGTGACACATTTTCACTGATCTGTAATACACTTTTTTTGCTTATGTTCTTAGATTACCAGCAATGCAACCAGTGATCTAAACATAAAGGTCGATGGCCGTGCCATTGTCCGTGGAAATGAAGGTGTTTTCATCACAGGCAAGACAATTGAGTTTCGAATGGGTGGAAACATGGAACTTAAAGCAGTAAGTATTTCAAATCAAAGCATTTTTTTAAAAGCTTAGTTTCAAATTTAGGCTGATAGTAAACTGATGTAGCTTTATATAGTTTCAAATTTTATATAGATTAGTCATGCATAAAAGTTTAGTCCATATATTTAGTAGGATTTAAATAGGTGTTTTATTACTTTGCTGTTAATTAGTGGTTGAGTAGTTTTCAGGTTACACTGATTTACTACTGTTAAGACACAAACTTGCTACGCAGTTAAAGCTAAGCTATTTGCCTCTGCACTGAATTGAATACCAAAGGGAATTAATCTCCTCTGGAGGCTTTACCAGGGTCCGCAGAAGAGCAGAGCATATAGTTAGGAGCACTACCTTCTGTGCTGCTTCTGTAAGACTCACTAGCATTCCTGTAAGATTTTTGGAGATTAAGATGGCAGTATATATAGAACAATGGAAAAGAAGGATAAAAATAAAAGTATATGCATTTTCAAGTGTGAATGAATTTCATGTATGAATTCAAACACTGTTTCCTGTGTCATGTCCATATTTTTACATTTACCGCATTTGCTAATAAGTCTGTAAAGTGAAAAGTCACCCTACTGCTGTCTTTCTCAATATTGATCCACCACTGGAATAGCAGAGTAAATTTGCTGACTATAGTCAAGAAATCCATAGGCATTGCTACAATTTTCATTAAAAAATTAAACATTTTTATACGTACCTTTTTTGTTATGTTGATTCTACAGCCATCCTAGAGATGTTATTTATCCATTAAACCAGCTTGTTGTTCTCAAAAAACAATCTGCCTTATTTACATTAGAAGTTGTACTTTTTATTTTTCCTCCTCAATAGGAAAACAGCATTATCCTGAACGGAACTGTGATGGTGAGCCCATCACGACTGCCCAGTTCTTCTTACGGGGAACAGTTCAATAATGGCAACTGGCTGCGCTTCAAGCTCTGCATGTGCGCGGATGGGACACTGTTCAAGGTTCAGGTGACAGGGCATAACATGGGCTGTCAGACTTCTGTCAACCCGTGTGGAGCCACACACTAAAACCACTGCTGGGACAGGTCTCGTTTGTGTTTACCTGTGTTTGTATGAAGTAACTGCATGTCTTCAAGGGTTTCTTTTTTTACAGCAGTTTATACTAACATTTCTTTGTAGTGTTTTTAAGGAAAGGCTGTTACGGTCAGCTCTATTAGGTCATCATCCTGTTAGCTGCAGTAGTGGCACTGACTCAGTAAGCTTTCAGTGTACATGCATACTGAAGTACCTTCTTGAATTCGGATCAGTAGAATATATGTAAAGAACATGATCTTGGCAACAACTCTACTGCCTTCAGTTGTCTCTAGAGGAGGTTTTTGTCCTACGTCCCAAGACCTTGAGGACTGCTGAGAACACAACTGCAATCTGAAGTACTTCAAGAGGAATGTCAATTTTTTGTTGGAAATAGATTTTCCTAGGACGGCTGAAGTGGCAGACTTTTGTCTTCTTTCTTGTTGATACATTGATTTCCCCCAAACTTAGGTGGTTTACCAGATATGTACCAAGAGGGGTAATGGCAGATCACTTTAAAATATCACATTGTTTCTGCCATATATTCTCGTGTTGTTAAAAAATTATGCTATCATAAATAATATTTGCAAAGTAATATTGAGTATGGAAATGTAACTTGAATTTTGAAGTAGTCTTGTGATTATTGAAGTGTTGCTTGAGCTTCCATTCTATCTGTGCAGTTAATGCATTCTGCAGTTGCTTAATTTATGTAAAGTACTTATAAAACATGTTTATATTAGAAGTACATTTTTAAGATGTACTTATAACTTGCTCACTACCCAAAAATAGTGTTTTCCTGGGTGCTCTAATGTGAACAGTGTCCCAGTCCATTACTCGATAGGTAATAATCTAAAGCATAACTGTTGCAGCAGTGTCTGAGGTCAGATCTCTCCTTCCCCATAAATGTCAGTACTGATGCATTACTGAGAACCTCAGAAATAAATTCTGAAGTTAAACTGCAGGACTGCAATTCTAAGTGTGCTGGTAGGACATCACGGTAAATACATGTGTATTAGAACTTGTCAGTAGTGAAACTGTGGTGAACTGGGGCCTATTACAGCCTTGCAATTCCTTTTGCAGCAGTGAGGTGTTTTGTGCTAAAAATAGACCAGCTATTTATAAGATTCCTTCTTTCCCCACCCCATGTATTTCTTCAGTTTAAAATAGCTTTGTTTTGCAGTAGCATCAAGTAACCTTAATAGCAGAGGCCTCAAAGTGACTTTGCAACAGCTTTTTGACAAGTTTTTTGATCAGCACACACTTCTTTACCTAGAAGTTGTGTGAATTTTACACATTAATTTCAGAATTAGTTACTTGCTACAGGAAGGTAGACTATCTACCATTGTTTACAGCTCTCAAAGTACATAGGATTCCATAAAATAAAAATCAGCTCCTGCTGTAACAAAAAATTCATATCTAAGGTCCCAATTTCTAAATGTACTGGAAGGCAGTAAGCCTACATGCAGAATGTGTATGGGTGGAAGTGATTTCTGGAGAGGTATTCACAAGTCAGGCATTACAGCATATGGGGGAGGTCTGAGGAGTCGTATTTCCCTCACTGCTCAAAGGCAAAGCCAGATTTTGATGCTCAGTAGTTGCTGGGGTTTTGGGGCTGGACAGCAGTGGAACTGTTCTGACAAAATCAGAATAAGCTGAATATAATGTAGCAAAAACCACTGTGTTCTCACATTAAAGATTACAGGGAAGTACTACCATTTTGCATACTGCCTTCATGGACCTCATAGTTTTACTAGAGTTAATAGTTACTAAACACTTTAACACATATTTTGCTGCTTTACACCCATCTTTGCTGCTAAGCAGTGCCTCAATTAGTATCTGTTACAGTTAAGAGGAGGAAATAAACTAACATTTTTGGAATTTTCACTCTCATGCTAATGGAAATTTGTCACTTTATTTTTATGTATACAAATGCATACACATATTAAAAAAATACAAAGAGCAGTATCCTCAAAAGATGAAATACATCTTGAAAATGACAGATACTGCCCTGGTCAAGTAGGTTACACACATATTAAAGCTCTTCTCTGATTAATACTGACATGCCTATATGCTAGTATTGGATTCTTATAATTATCAAGAGTTCTTTTTAAAATATTGTGTGCAATATACAGCTGAAAGATTTGTCACAAAGGTACTCTTATATCACGATCTGCAGAACTGTTTTTGAAGTGTGGATTTTTTTGTCAAAATGTAGCAAAACCAATCATAAAAATACCAAATAAATTATCAAATTTGCTAGCCACTCTCTATGTATTGTTAATATATTTTATATTTATGTTACACAGTTTGACAAATGTTGGCACCACACATGCCTTCTGTTGAGCATTTACTTGTTTATCGTCTAACCTGCCTAAGGTACATTTTTCTAGATGTATTTAAAACATTGAGTGGAACACTGTTTATTTCAGTCCCACAGATGCACTTAAGATTCTGTGTGTACAAAGTGCATTCTACATGCCTCTGTAAAATGCCATACTGGGGTCGCTGGAACAACTTGTGTGTAAAGAGTTCTCACCATCTATAAATGTGGTGGTTTTTCCAGTGGGTGAAAGACAACTGAATTTCAAATGTTTGTTTTGAAATGAAACAATAAATTCTAAGATGCAGCTGCAGTTCAGAAGTGTTATTTGTAAGAATATAGTTTTTCATTAAAAATACATTGGTGTGTTAGTGATGGGGAAACTGGAAGTATGAAAATTGTTCCACACCTGTTTGTTGTAGATTGTATGTGGTGGACTTTGCTCAGTGTAATTGTGTGCAATACCTGAAGCAGAGTTCAAAAGTCTCCACTGTTCTTAGATCTCAAGCTCCCAAGAAGTTGTGTTTCTCGACCAAAGAGCTGGAAAAGAAAAAAAGGTTCTAATTGTTTTCTGGGATAGATGGAGGGGGAGGGGGGAGGTTACCAGTTTATGAATGTTCTTTTTGAAAAATAAGACTCCAAAACTGAATGTTTAAGGTAGAATGTTAGTAATGCTGTGGTTATTTGGTGTTGATTTTTTTTAATGTCAAACTATTTTTGCTTTCTATTCTTGTTATGCTGAATTTAACCATAATTTTACATTTTACACATAGATACTATGGGTAAACTTCACTTGTGTGTCGTAGCTGTGGTCCTTTACTTTAATCTTCCTGGATCAGTGGGAACCAAGTCACACTGGATTCTTCCTGCTACACCTCACCATTCAGAGTGCCGGTGGGATGGGCAGTTCCTGCTGAATTGCTCTTTCACCAGAATATCTACTATTCCAGAAGATATATCACAAACAGCAGTAACAGCTGATTTGAGTTACAATAATATTAAAACTTTTGTGTGCTCTGATGGAAGAAATGAACAATGGATGCTAAAACACCTGAACCTCAGTAACAACCTGATTGCTGAACTCACTTTAACTGCTTGTACAAATTTACCCATTTTAGAAACTCTAAACCTCAATGGTAATGCCATCCACACCCTCACACTGGACATGCCTACACCTGCACATGGGTCTAAAAAATTCAGCGTTGTTGATCGTCTCCTGCCTGCTTTGAAAGTATTATCAGTTGAAAGAAATAATCTTAATACAGTTCCAAGAGGTAAGCATTTCTGAAATCTTTAAGGACTTGACTCCCAAGGGGTAAGTTGGTTTTGGATATAATTTGTACATCTTACTGAATCCAGAATGTGACTTTCTCCTTTTATTTTACTTAAGGTGAGGGAAAGTTCCACCTGCAAATACAGAGGCTGAAGTAAATTGGTTGTGTTGGTTACGTCATTAGGGGTTTTTTTATACAGTCTTAGCAACCGTACTGCCTTAATAGCAGTCAAATATAACCAGATTTGTCCCCTAAGAGCCCAAGCAGTACTCTTGCTTGTTGTATAGAAAGGGGGAGTAATGATCTTTGGAAAAACACCAGCCTCCACATCCCAGTTGTGAACCTTAAAGTCATGAAAATTACAGATCATGAATTTCATACTACCCTTCAAAAGGAAGTCAACACTCTTAAATAAAACTTGCTGCAGTTTCAGTATTTCACAGAGACAGGAAAATATATTTTGTTGAGTCCAAACAAGTTTACTCAGTGCCGTTTAATAATCAATCACAGCAGCACCTTGGTGTAACAGGAAAGGGCTGTAAGGTTTCGAGAGACTTTGAGAAAGACTGACTTTCTGGTCACTGAACTATGCTGGGCAGCTTAGTCTTTATACAGGGATGATTCACAGTGGCCAGACTGTTTAAAAAGCAGAAGCTGCCAGATGAGCAGCCCTATCCTATACAACACGTTGAATTTACTGATCTCTGATAACACCATCAGATTCATTAGAGTTTGAAAATACGGGAGGACATCTGATGACAAACAAATACTGCTTATCCCACAAGGTCAGACAAAGATAATCTATTTGCCCCTACACGGAGTCATGAAAGTTACATTCTTCTCCTTTTATGCTATTAAACAATTCTCTGACATACAGGAAACCCATTTCACGTAATGATCTTGTAGTGTCTGTAAGGTATCTGTACAGCCAGTACAGAAAAGCTTACATTATAAAATATACCAATGAAGATTTGATTTGTTTTGATAGATAAATATGACTGCCCATTATAGGACGCATCAGAGGGTCAGGAGTTCAATTCTCTTCTGTAAGAGACATTTTTAGATGTCAGATACATCTCTGTGAGAGAATTTTTAGATGTTAAAGTTCAAATTGCTGTGCATGGTACCACCACACTTTGAAGTCATACTTAAATCCTATTCATTTAAATACATGTTCAGAACTTTATTCTCCTTATCCAAAATACTTCACTGAAATTCTAGGGTTTAAGATTTGGAAAGAAAACACAAACTGCAGTTCTATAGCAGAGGTTTGCCACAGAGAAATCCTTCTCCCAGCTGCCCCTCGCCCAGGAGTACAGCTGCTGCCCACTGCTGCCACACCAGTGTATATTTTTGGCACAAGCTTAGATTCAGGGAAGTATCCACAGTAAAATTCCTCATGCAGGTGCACTGATGAATTTATGAACTGCCAGAACTTCTGTATGCCTTTCCTGTCACCTACGTCTAGTTTTACAGCAGGAATGAATCATTCCCTCTGCTTTTCACAATAAACCCAAAGATCAATTACTCAGCAAACAGAACTGCTAGCTGAGAAAAGAGGTTTCTGGTAAACAAGGTGACATCAAGGGCAAAATTTTTAAGAACTAGTAGCTTCTCAACAATGCTGTATGATCAAAAATCACTTTAGAGTGACATTGTGGTGCTGAACACTCGACATCAGTGGGGATGGTGAGTGTTCAGGTGCCTGCCTTCCCACTGGAACTTGCAGGCTGGAGCTTCAGGGGCTGCCTACACAGCACCTCAGAAAAATGAGGTGTCTCCAGCAATCAAAAGTGTTCCTTATGTAAGGTGGATGTTATTGTAACTAGGATACACTGAAGAATATACTGTCATGCTTCATAATTCACAGGCAGACAGGCATAAACAACAACACATTTTTGTTTTCATTCGGTTTTACATCCTAGGAATACAGTTAATTCCACATATGAAAAAGTAATTCCACATATGAAAAACTCTCATGAAATTGCCCATGGCAATGGATAGGAGATACTATATCACCTTTTGCATCTCCATCTTTTACTTACAATTAAAATACTTGGATCTTGTAAACTCAGTATATTCTACCCTTTTCACACTCCTTTCCTACCTCCAGTTCTCCAGAGAAGCTTGCTCAAAGAACAGAGATGACAGTCAGAATAATTTTGATAGCACAAAGAAATGTTAGTGCTTTTATGAAAGTGTCAATTTTTAAGACATTCATTGACTGTGAATGTTTTAACATGCCAGCTGTTGATGCTATGCAGCTTTTAGAATGGGACAACCCCTGACTAGGAAAGGCATAACACAAAGGCTGCAGCCACTGATTGCAACAGAGAGGAATGGAAGGAATTTTGTTGCAAAGAATTTTATAAAGACACTTGATGCAACTGGGAAAACAACAATATGAAATGTGAAATAGGTTTTTTTCTTCCTAGGACTAGGCCTCCTGCAGTCTTTACAATCTGTCCATATGACATCCAATGCCATACGACAGATTGACCCAAAGGATTTTCAAAACTGTTCACAGCTGAAGGACATTGACCTGCGAAACAATAAGATAACTAAAATTCATCCAGATGCCTTCAGAGATCTCAACAAATTACAGGTTGTAAAGCAATACAACTGTTTCAATATTTTATGTTAATCATTAAAGATATTAATTACCAACTGTTCAGCATGATTATATAGTTCTGATCATAATACTAGTGTACAATTAAAAAGCTAGAGCAAATACTGAAAGTAATATTTTTACATATTTGCTTTTTATATGTAGGAAAACACACTGAAATGTACAAGATATAACCATAAATTCACAATTTTTCTATGCCACAAACCAATCCATAACTGCCTTAAACACACACGTCCCTTTCTACCCCCATCCCTTCCATGGCAAAAGCCCTGCAGCTCCCTATTCACACAGAGGTAAGTCAACAATGGGAGAATTCTAAACGTACCACAATTTAAACTTTTCATCTACATTAAAAAGCTTAGAACATTATTGAAATCCTAAACAGATGTGTTGTTCACAGAACTACAGAAGTGCTTGTACACTAAAACACTGTTTTAAGATGTTGCAATAAGGATTCCATTGTAAGCCTTATCAAATTAATTCTGTATTATTTCCAAATAGGTCGTGGATCTCCGTGAAAATGCTCTGACAATCCCTCTACCACAGATACTAGTCCGTTTGAACTTTTTTCAACTTGAAGTGTATTTGTCAAAGAATGCCTGGATATTTAACTGCAAGCTAAATGCTTTTAAACATTTATTTCATTTTGTCTTTGACTCCACAAGGAAAAAATGGAGCCTTTTATACAATAAGTCTGACAACAACTCCCAGAAACCTCTGCTGTATCTTTCAAGTTTCCATTTAAACTGCAAGGACAATGTTTTGCTCAAAAGAGCTACAGTCCCAACAGGGAACACAGCAGTGCTGACCTGTAACTTGGACAACATAAGGGGTATGTACATCAGGCACTCCATCCAAATGCTGCTAAAATTCAAATGAATGCAGAATGATCGAATAAATCCGGTTTTAAAAGCGAATTTCTAAAGACGCTGTTTAAAAATCACAGAGTAACAATTTAACATGCAAAAATATTTCATTAGAAAGTAGTATTCTGCTTAGAATATTTGAAAGTTACGTTTCCCAAGTCTTCATCTCCTTCCTTACATTAAAGGAGTAGGTGATGTCAAATTCTACACAAATGTTTCAGTAAGTAATGCACTGCAAATGTATTGGCTCATTTTGGACTGAAACAAAGGACCAAATAGTGGGGTGGCACTTCTGGGGCATGTAGAAAACTGAGAAGGATGCAATAGTTTTCAATATTCAGTTACAGCAAAATGAAATGAAGGTTTATTTGCGGGGAAAAAGATTTCTATTTCTTCTAAAAAAGTACAGCTACTGTAGCACACATTTCACTTAGATTTGCAATTACTAAAGAACACTGCAGGTATAAGCAAGAAAACCTACAGAGCCAAGACCTACCACACAGCTGGAAAAATAAGACCAAACTTAGAGCAGAAAGTGTATTTGTCATGTGCCTTAAGGCAAAACGGTTTAACTCTAATGGACTAACAGCACTTGGAAGTGGTAAGGCTTTCCCCTGGGAATACTTTATCCCCAAATGAAAATATGCAGGAACTATCAGAAATGCCACCTGCTTTGTCTATTTACAAGAAGAGTCACAGAAACGTGGATTAAAATCAACACACTGGATTGCGGCAAAGCTCAGCTGGGAACGAAAGCTGATCCAAAGACAAAGCTGAAAGTACAACCTTGAAACCAACTGCTAAGAGCCAACAACCAGCCATGGCCCACACTAGCTCAAGTTTGGAACAGTTGCTCAGTCAGTACAAATACCCTTGATTTACTGACATTTTTGCTGCAGGCAGATCAGCAGCCACAGGAAAAACAGTGGTTGAAAGAGTGACAGTTAAGAGGTGATGTTTTACCCCACAGCTGCACGCAGTGACCATGGCTAGGCTGCAGGGCAGCTGGCTACAGAAGTCTCTTCCGCAAGGAAGATCAGCAGGTGTTTCTAGTACAACCCTGAACTTGCTGAGATGATTTCAGTGACCTCCTCCCTCACGCTACCATTCTTCTTGTGAAGTCTGCTATTAAGACCCCGCATGTACTGTGGTTTTAGATGGGAGGCAGTGGGGAGGGGCCTATAATATGGTTTAACAGACTTCATACCATGTTAAATTACTTAGGATGGATAAAAGGAAAATGGGGTTTATAACAGACTGTTAAAATTATCAGAGATAGTCCAGAGTATATTCTTAAAAACATCGCTGGACCCTGCAAACCAAGTATACTATGCTTTTAACAAAGACTGAGTTTCTATTTTCTTTCATTTCAGGTAATGGAGTCTCTTGGTGGACACCTAATGGCAGAATTTCAAAAAATCACAGTTTTCCTCATATGACACTGGATAAAATGAATAATTTAGTGATATACAATGCTGAGAAAACTGCTGAAGGATTATATTTGTGTCTTTTTAATACAACAAAGGAGAAGTATCTCATTTACAATATACAGGTGAAAGAAAGAGTTTCAGCATTTTTGGTTAGAAAAGCCCGGGACACTGTTTTTAGAGAGAAAGAAACAGAGCCAAACTTTGCACTGGCTGTCTCCCTCTCTGTGCTCATCACGTTTGTTTGTGCTTTTTGTCTGGGTGCTTTTGCTAGACCCTACCTGGAGAACCTGTGGAGACTCATGCGCAGGAATAAAAATTCAAGTTCAGAACATACTTATTCTAATCGAGCTTTTTCAGATGAAACCTTGAGCAGAGAGTCTTCTGCAAGCAAGCCAACAAACACACAGCATAATGTGTTATTTTGGGGTAAGAATTCTTTAAGAAACACACACATTTTTCCTACAGAAACTTCTACTTTGTATGAAAATGTCCCTGGTAGTGGCGTACATCCACCAAATCCTGAAGCAGAGTACCAGAACCAAAGCAATACTGAGATCAACATGAAGAAAATACCAGTGTTTTCAAAAGTCCAAACTAGTATTGACAATAATGGAAGTATAAATGTTTATGATAATGGAGTATGTTCTGTAAGGACAGTTTACCAGAACAGCAATGAAGTAACACCAAACAGCAAAGTAAGCAACCCCTCTGGTCTGCTGCAGTCTGAGATCACAAAAGCTACACCAGATTCTCCAGAAAGAAAACGTATTGTTTCACATAATGAACCCCAGCACACTACAAAATTTATGCAGGGAAGGCAAAGCTGTGAAGAACAACTTGGTCTAAACAGCAACAAAAATATACCTACTGATGTTGGAGATTTTATTTCACCCAGTAACTCCAGAAGAGATGCAGATATTGAGAATTTAAGCATCTGTGAAACAACAGAAAACTCTCCCCTTACAGAGCATGACTGTAAAAGGATACATTCAGATGAAAAAGATGCTTCAGCCGATATATTTGATGACAGTTCTTCAGCTGAAGGGACTCCATTCACAATGAGTGACTGTAGCTCTTTAGAAGACTTTGAACTGGAATGTGATGTTAGTGACAAGCTGCCAGTCTGTCAGTCATCACTAGAGGAAGCCAATACAAACAGTGGAACTGAGAAGTTCTCAACACTGCCAGAGTCTCCAAACATTACTGCTGAACTTCAGCAGATTGGGAAAAAAGCAGATGAGAACAGTGCCTATTTTGAAACCACTATTAATTATGGATCAGATACCACCACGCATGAAACAGCATCCCCTTACACTGATAAATGCAGTGGCCACATAAGCACATCAGATCCAGATACAGTTAGTTCTTCAAGTCAAGAAGTGCCAGATGCGTTTGATTATTTTATTAATGCAGAGTCAACAGTACAAAACTCTATTTGTGATTCTCTCCACAGTCAAAGTACAGATTCAGGTAACACGGTACTTAAGGTAAAACATTTTCCCACATATGACACAGAGAACACTTCTGAAGAGGCTGAAATGCAGCTGTCTTTGCTTCCCAGAGCACCACAGTATTCCCTCAGCTTCAGTCAGACAGAACAAAAAGAAAATGCACCAGCAGGAAGTACAGATGAACACATAGCCAGGAACTCCCCAGAAAAGAATCATGGTGGAGCAGATATTACATTAAGAAGAAACATGAGTACATCTGAGGACAATGGCTTTATTTTTGCTCCCATTGATACTGGTTTGAATGAGGTTGTTAAAAAAACATCACTGCTGCATTCCAGCAAAGAATCATCTCTTCAACTGCTGCCTGAAAACACAGCTGAAAAACATTTCATGTTTATTACACAGCAAGATGACTTGCTACCACAGGGGAAGCAGGCTTGTGCAGATAAAATGCAAGGAGGTTCTGATGAGAAAAATTCTGATGGATACACAGAATTACAGGATACCAGCAAGTGCAGTCTGCCTGAAGAAACAGAGTCTTGTAATCCTACAGCAGTTCTGCTGCATCTTCATAGTTCTGGGAAAACACAGTCTGACTTGACAACAGATGATCACTTCCAACTGGATCAAAGTGACGAGGATGCATATTCCTTCTCAATCCCACATGGTTTCTTCAATGAAAGCACACCATACAGTTCATGTTCCTTCCCACAAAAGCCTACAGGAAATACAATCTCTGAAAGCACTGATTCCAGCAAGACAAAGGATCACACTACTTTGACAGAACTGGAGAACCACTGTGCAACAGCAGTAGAACACCTCCAAAATTCCAGTGAAAATCTCAGCCAAAAAAGTCAGACAAATTCAGGACAGGACCAGTTTTTTGTTAAGAAGAAAAGAGCATTTGATGGATTTGCTAATATTTTGGAAAGCAGGAGAACAAACTTCAGTAGTTGAAACATAAAATGGTAATACTAAGCTCCCACAGTGTTTATGTCATTACAGCAGGTGCAAAAATTATTTGGTTTCAAAGTGAAATTACTTTTGTTTAGAAGGGTACTTGTAAAAAAAACAGTAATAGACTTTATAAAAAGCTACTCCAGAATATTAGTAAAGCTTTTCCTAAATTATATTTACTTTATCATTATTGGTAGTTGATACTAATATATTATTTCCCTTGGAATTTGCTTCAGATACTCACTGGTTTGTGTCTCTTTGTCTAAAATAAATGCAACACTGAAATTTACATTATTACTGTGTTTTCTTATGGGACTCAACCTATACAGTGAAATAGTACATACTACTGTCTTCTGCTTTTTGAGCCAGATCTCTGAATTTACAGTTTTGCAAAGATAAATGAAGTCCAAGCAGCATTCAATTATATTTCAAAAATTACTTTTTAACTTGGCAAGAGAGAGAAAACCACGTTTCTCAAAGAAACAGAATAGAATTCAATTCTTGCAGAAACGTCAGTTATAGAAATGTAACTATAATGGGACATCACTCAAAGTTTGCAGATGTGATGACACAGGCAGGGTAATTTAAAAAAAGACAAAGGATCCTATACCCAACTTGAGAATTCTACTTGACATGGTTTTTAATTTTGAAACCGGGCGGAAACACCAATTTAAGTGTAGCAGTTTCGTTCGCTTACTTTACTCTCTGTGAGATAAGAGGTTAGGAGTGGGCAAAAAGCAGGCTCAACACTTTAAAGAATATAAAGAAGTTTATTACTAACAGAATTAAAGGTAAAAGAAAATAATATGAACTTAAAACAAACCCCCCTTTCTCTTCCAAACAC
>VWZW01001322.1:1624852-1669100 GCA_013397115.1 Edolisoma coerulescens
TTATAGTTGTTTTCAGCTGCTCACGGCTCTTTCTTGCAGCAACTTGGAGTCTGTGCCGCTGCACTGGAGGGAGAGAGTGGAGGGCGCAGGGGGCCCCGGCCCGGCCCGGCCCCCACTCTAGGGGAGACCGGAAACCAGGAGCTCTCTTTCCCGCGGCTGTGCTGACTTTGATATGCGAAATCGTGAGAAGCGATTGGCTTACAAGTCTGTCTGTCAACTCAGTTTCCTTCAACCCACTACACTACTTAAGAGTGGAAAATCAAGAGCAGTTCAAAACTGCTATTTTAGAACATCAGTAGCCAAAAGATAGCAAATGTAAGGTAAAATTACCTCTAAATATAGCCCAAGGCCCTTTCAACAGACTCAGTACCACTGATGCAGTCCTTGAAGGGAGATGTCATCATGAAGGGGAGCAGACCCAGTCCTGGGAAAATGCAGGAAACTGGCTACCACTCCGGGAAAACTCTTTCATGAAGAAACAATCAACTCCTAAAAACTACAAACAGAAGGAACACATTTCAATTCCATCACATGAGGAGCAAGTCCAGTGGCACACTACATCATACCCACTTACAGAACGTGAGGACAGTCTTAAGTTGCGCCCAGGAAAGTTTAGGTTAGACGTCAGAAAAAAACTCTTCACTGAAAGAGCGATTGGGCAATGGAATCGTCTGCCCAGGGAGGTGGTGGAGTCACCATCTCTGGATGTGTTTAAAAAGAGACTGGACATGGCACCCAGTGCCATGGTTTAGTTGATGAGCACCTGTTAGGTCAGGTCATAGGATGGACTTAATGATATCAAAGATCTTTTCCAGCCTAGTTCATTCTGTGATCATTGAAATTACCTTTAAAGAAAAAACTAAGAACAAAGAAGCCACTGAGAGCTTTCGGTAGAGCTCATTATCCACACAAGTTCTTTATGGCTAAAACAACTTTAAAAATGCAATGCCTGAAAAAAGCACTGACGTGCTCTTTTTGGTATCTATGAGTCTTCAAATACTGCTAACACCTCTCCAAGGCCTGTCCCCTTTTGGCTGTGGCAGCTGCTAATATGTTAAGAAATCTAACTATACAAGCAAGGCAGTTTTGTGAATCGTGGGGAAAAAAACCCACTTGAGTGCTCTATTGATGTCTCATACACTGAAATGTTTTGCCATTTGCTTGTGCAACAGTCCAATAGGATTTCAAAATATACCCTGGAAAATTATTTTCTTATCTTTTTTTCTGACCACGAGAATGCTGCAGTGGCGAGGCAGACAGTACACTACTTGTGAGAAGCTGCAGGATTTCTAAGATTACCTTTATGCCATAAAGTTGCAGAAAAGTTTCTGTTCGTGTCAGTCAAAGTCAATTCGCTCCTTTATCATGGGATTTTAACACACGGCAAAGTATTCATTTGACTGTCAATAGATTATGTTTCATCTCAAACTTATCTTTATATTTCTACCTAAGCTTGCCACTGTCCTTTACTGCTCATATCGCCCCTCTTATTGCTTCTTCATTCAAATCCAAACACTCCGCTGCTTCTCCTTCGTATTAGTTCATTTCATTAGCAATTGGTCCTTAATACAAAACCTATTTTCTGTGACTTCCACGCCGTACTCACCATACTCTGTTCCTCTCTACCCACCCCATGTTAGCATGCCCTTCTGTATACAGTTAGTTACACAGTCCCGCACACACCGACCCCAAGATTGTATCCTCACTTTTCTTTACATTTCATCCACTGTATCTTGTTCACAGTGAAACCTGATTTAGCTTATTCGGCCACTGAGAATTTTCTAGGACACCTAAACTAGTAGGAAGCCAATTGCTGTTACTATCCCAGTTGACTGGGGGTAATCAGACAAAGTTACAGAACAAGCTCGATAAAAAAGGTGCCTGAGTGTATGCTGTATGAATTTGTAAATGAGGAGTCAGTCAAGAGGATGTTGGCAATAGTCTGGACACACCTTTCTCACAGGGCAATGGCATGCTGAGCTCCGCAATTGACAGGACACAGAATCCCTCACACAGTGAATCAGGACAGGAAAAAATACTGAAGTTTTAAGAGCAGATCAAGAACTTCAAATGCAGTAATCAGAATAAAACAAAACTCTCATTTTCAACATACTTAAGATAGTTTGATAATTATCAAGTTATTTGCTTTAGGTACAAAGCATTTCAATCTTTCCTGAGTCCGCCTATCTGCTCATCCAGTCCATACATCAACAGCTTTTCTATGAGGACCTCGTGGGTCAAAAGACTGGACCAATATGAGTGGGTAACAATCATGCTTCTGTAAAATTTTGTCGTGAGACATTTCTGCTCAAATTGATTCACTGTTGAAAACTTTCATATTACAGTACTGTTTCACACTCACACTCTCCATTTGAACCATAACCTTTTTGAAATACGTACCTGTTCCCAACAGTTTTAAATACTGATTTGCTCTACTATTAGAAACAAGGGTGACAAGATTCTACACACAAGTTCTCTGCTTATACGTGATAAAGGTTGCCTACTGATGTATGTTCAATATGAGAATTTCTGAAGTATGAATCACAGAAAAATCTGAAGTCAGTTGCTGAAACCAACACAAATACTGTTTATTTGTGGGATGCCATTTTACATCAACACCATGAAAAGACCTAAAAATCAACCAGATTAACTCATGTTAGGTGGCATAATAGTATTTTCATCATATTGTGATTCACAGGAGTTTAGCACACCTTATTCACGTAATATCCAAGTAACTAAGACATAAAGCATTCACAGTTACAGGTTAACTGCTATTCCTGCAACAGCAGTGTCAGTAGGTGCTATTTTGACACACATACACATGCACACACACACACACGGGGGGGAACAGGCAAGGATTTAAAAAATAAAAACGAATTTAAAAAATCAAGCTGAATTTTGGTCTCAATTACAGAAAACAAACTAGCTTGTGGATGGATTTTATATACTTTTACAATATGAAAAGACAAAATATAAGGCCTAGAAAGAGGTATGTTAGCAGCTATAATTAAAACCAGGGCACAATCTAACCTTTAAAGCTGTCTATATGAATTCCAAGAGTAACAAACAATTTGTTAGACTTGTGACCAAGGGTTAACAGAAATCTGGGAAAACCTTAACACAACTGAAGTCCATTTCTTGTCCTTCAAAACAGTAACTTGGGAACATTAACCAAGTAGCAATAAGCTGTAACTAATTTTGATTGTGTGAGCATATTTGTGATGAAATAAAATGCATGTGTTTGTGGTAAAATGGGAGAAGCCTCTACAGAATTAGGAATGGTTAAAAAACGATAACCCAAGTATTTATTGTAGCTTAAAGACAACCTTAAAGAGATTTTAACTGAAAACTCAAGCACATAAATAACTTCAATAATTTCTATGTTCTTCAGCTTGCTTTCCTTGGAAAAGATAAAAAGGGAATAAACAACAGTAATAGAGAATTATATTAATACTTTAAATACTTAATATCCCTTTGCTTTAAAAAGAAATTTAATTCATGGACTGTTTTGGTTACTAATATTAATAGAATCATTTAGGTTGAAAAAGATCCTTAAGATTATTGAGTCCAAAGAGCTTCAAATGTTTGTCATCTGTCAAAGAACATCAGCTCCTGTAGTCTCTGGACACTGTTTTTGTTTCACTAACTGTCTTTCCAATTTATATCTCCCAAATACCAAAAATGAACTGTACCTTGATCATCAAATTTCTGCTAAAAGTTCCATAATAGTACACCAGAAAGATTAACACAAGACCCATGACACTTTTTCAGGAATGACCTCTCAGTGTCTTGTCCCAGAAATCAGCATACTCTGTACATTACTTTTCAAAAGTGGGGGGGAAGCCCAAAATCAAACAACAAAAAAAATCTACATCAGCTATTTGATGGCATAATACACAAAAAAGCAAATGCCACGCTTGTACTAAATACAAGATCAACTGAGTAGGTTAGTTAAATTTCCACAACTATTAAAAATTTCTCCAACATACAGGAGCAGGCAATGTTAGAATCTTCTGCTTATCAGCATATATAAAACCAGCAGGATGGATAGCAGAGAGAAGCTCATCAAGCCACACAAGTCCATTTTAGTCCATTTGTTCACTATAAATGTCAGTAAAGCTGTCTCTACTAGCTGTAATTGACTCTGTGGTTTACTTTATGAAGATGCATGTTTATAAACCTGCTGATGGCTACAGATTCATCCTGTTTCAAATGGAAGAAAAAATTTGCAGCATCTGATTCATTTCCAAACACATTCTTCCTTTCCATCACTCCCAATTACTTTTACCCAAATTAAAAAATCAAGTTTGTTTGCTTACACAGCGCAAGTACTTTCTGAGGTTTCTTTTCCCGTTTCTTTGCTTTTAATTAAACTTTATATTCTGATAAACATTTGCAAAACTGCCAACACCTGTCTGAACAGATTTCTATCAACCCTGTTATATGAAAGCTATACCTGTAACAGTAATAGATTAAAAGTGTCTTTGGCTCCTGCTTCCATTATTGGAAGCTCAGTTATTTGTGACATACAAAACCTCTTATACAAACTTGTATTTGTTGGAGGATTCACATCATTTTGTGCTGAACAGTTTCCTAGAGTCAACAGCTAGCTTAATGTTTTAAGAACAATTACAGCTATTTCACTTAAAATCTTGGCATTCACAATTTGGCCTAATGTTAAAAGTTATATTGCTTCTAAGTTCATTCTTTTAAGAACTAAACCAGCAGCTCCACTGGTATTTCATTACAGTAATACTATTGTAATATACACATTTACATCATAAGTCTTAATAAAACGTGTTTTCTTAAGAGGCTTATTGTAAACATTAAATACCACACTCCACTCAATTAATTTCCTGTGCAAACTGGCATCAAACATGGAATTAAGGTTATGTGCTTCAGTACATGAGAAAGCACTGACTGTGTGTGTTTTACCACTACTAACTTTAAAAAGCACTATTTAGTGTTATGGAAATCCAAATGTAGCTATTTCATGGGAAAGGTAGTATTTTCTTCTTAGCATCATGAAATTCTAGGTTTTGTATATGCATATATATTGTATATTTATGTATATACAAATATACACAAACAGATACAAACATTTTTTGTCTTTGGCAGCTGAGCTTGAAAAACAAAAACCAACAACAACAACAAACAGATCTGAACACAACTGACCACCTGTAGCACCATAATTACAACCTCCTGGTCCAGGACAGCAAACTAATGTGCTTTTGCTAAACTAGGCTTAATCCTGAAAGGATTCAAGTCAATGGCAGTTGTTCCTGACTTGACTGCAAGGATAGAACCTTCAACACAGATGAAAATTTCACTTTCAACATAAAACACTTCCCTCCCGTTCCCATGGATCCCATACCAGGGAAGTAACAAAACTGCCAATATCTTGTAAAATATTTCTACAGAAAAGTAATGTTACGTGTCATTCCAAAACACCCATTGGCCCTTTGTTGTTAAATGCTCCATGAATCGATAACATTTTAATAAATCCATAGGGATCAAAGTTTAATAGCACCGTATACTTCAAGGACCTATTTGTAAATATCAACACTAACATTACTCAATAAAGAAGGGTAAGGCAAAGACAACATGACAGAATTACAGAACTTAAACATTATTTCATTCACTCATTTTTTCCTAAAATAATCACTAGAACCATCCTATACAGACAAAGAAATGAGTGAAACAGGCAGTGGTCCCTACTAAAAAGTACTGTCATTTAATGCTGGTGTTTTACATGCCCATTGCCTGCAATGGACATTCTGCCAGGAAACTTTAACCCCCAAAAGGAAAGAAAAAGTAATGTTTTGACTATTCAACATCATATTTTTTCTGATATCATATTTTTAAGTACTTAGAAACACGAAGCTGGAGGCCCTTGGAAAGACTAGTGTTACAAACAAAAAAATCCCCAAAATCTTTATTATGTATGTGCTAGGAGTGAGCATACTTCATTCCCCAAACCACTAATTTCAGCTAGAACTTGCAATGTCATTGGGCCACTAGATCACAACATAGACCAAACACTCTTGGTACACCAAAAATTAAAAGCAGTATGCCAAAGGCAATTTACAAAAGTCTAAAACCCATTTTTAAAAGGTACTTTAATTTGTTCATTTGTACCTGTTATGACTACTGCAGTTTTAACATTAAAAAGTCAGTACTTTTTTCTTCAAATGGAAATCATCTGTGGCATGTACAACTATTACAGTGTTTAAATATTTATATGTATATATATTTTTTAAGACACCAATGTTTCATTCCTATAAAGCATTAGGTCAGGTTTGGTGAATTCTAGTGAAGGAAGTCACAGCATGTCTTCTCTTCTCAGAAATTGGCATCTCAAATAGTAACACTGAAACTGACAATAGTTCTTCACATAACTATGTCCAGAAAGTCTGAAATGCTACATTTGAGACCAAAAGAAAAACAAAATAACTGAAGTTTCAACAGACATGTAAGTGATGATTAGAAATATGCCATAAAATTATTTTTACAATACATTTCTGCAGAAATAATCCCTAGGTGAAGCCTTTTTTTATACACATATACAAAATTTAGACAGCAATATACACATAATCACAGTGAAGACTCTGGCAAGTTCACCAATTCGTAGTGTAAATACAAAATGCAAAGCAGCCTTCAAAGAGAACAATGCTAAACAGCAAGCATAGCTAGCTTGTTAAATAGCAAACATCAAAAGTTCCCTGCCAAAGGGATGCAGTGCAAGAGAAGCAGCATGCACTTTGATACAAATAGCAGTTTATGGCTAATGGTTGACATAACTGTGGTAACAGTGACTCTTGAGTGGCTGTGCATAGTTAAACTCCTATGTCATCTGCTTTCCTTTATACCATTCCACAAACTCATCCAACAACACTGGCCCTGTAGAGAGATCAAATAACTGTATTTTACAAAATTTTGTAAAAGGACACTGAATGATTAAGCTCAGAGAAATAAATTATTTTAGAACATCAACATTTGGTAGTACTTACAGGCTCCATCTTCATCATAGTTACTGAGGTCAAGGTTAATTGTTCTGCTGAATTCAAGAACGTTACACCACTGGTCCTTATTGATAACTTTGTATTTTGATTGCTGCTTGAGGCAAGAAACAGAAATTACTAAATGTATTTTCAACTGTCTCAAACTCAGATTTTCTTACAGAAAATTTAAACTTTGTGATGCATTATTATTTTAATCTGTTTGCCATCTAAAACTAAAAAGGATTAAACCAGCAAGTATTTAAACTAGTGTTGAATCATGCTTCTGATTAAGACATCTTTTAGAGGGCAAACATACAGCAATAAAATAAAGTTCAAAAGCAAATAAATAACATTCTATACTTTGTTCTGCATTAAACAAACCTTAACAGCATAGGAATTTGGGAAAAAGCAAGAGAGGAAAGATAACCAGTTGCACGTGCTGCTTTGGTGGTTACTATATCCTAAATCAGAACATAGCATTCTTAGCTGTTCATTCTTCCTCTGAGGAAAAGTATCAGAGAAGACAGATTAACAAACCCCTGTCATTCTGTTTCCAATTCCATACCTCTAGAAACTGATGAAATACTGGAAAAAGGGACCATGCTTTTCCTAAAAGAAGGCCCAACATACACTTGGCAGTATTGATATCTAGGCTGCGCTGGTCCTTTTCCTGCATGAAAAGGTCAAAAAGGAAAACAGAGCATGAATTCAGGATTTTTCACTTCCCTCACAGCTCACCCATGCACAGAATAAATTAATAAATAAATAATATATAGCAGTATCTAACAGTGTTTTTTAATAACACACAACTTCCCAGTAAAATTTCCTTCCTTACAGGTAATGGCTTGTTATATGGACGTGTTATTTTCTATAGATGTTCCCAAAAAAATCCCTGTTAAGGCAGATGAGGCATAAGGCCGTTTCTGACTTCAGACCTCCCATCTGACCATCAGATCCCCAGCCATGTTTGCACATACCCTCTGCACAGCCACACCTCTCAGAACAGCAGTGCTGTACCCATTTCCTGCCCTATCACTAAAACTACGTGGACTGTCAACAGACACTCAGTGCTACTTGACAGCTCCTTAACTCTGCAAGAGCGAGCCAAGGAGGATCTTTGTTCTGTTACTCTAACTGATTACATGAAATTCAGATTAAATTATCAAATGAGCAGAAAGAACATAGTACACTAGCACATCAACACACCTCTCTGGACTGTCCAGTTGTAGTTCAATGTAACAGCAGTATATTAAGGCTTAAGGGTCGATATTTTTGTTCTTGCTAAGTAAAACCAGCAGCACCTGTACCCAGCATTTGTTAAGCAGTGGCAAAGTTAATATATTTAGTAACATAACTTCTGCACATCTCAAAGTAGCATGTATGTGTATGATTCCATTTTGTTAAGTAGTTTATCCATCTCCATTTGTTGTCACAAAATTAAACCAATTTTACTGAGAAATGAGATGTAAACCCCCACATTTTTATGCCTTGCTTATAGCACTGAGCTACAAATTCACAAGTTAATGAAATCACTAAAAATAAATTTCCATATTAGCTAATGTAGACCTTGTTCTCTGTACGTATTCATGACTGCAGACTGCAAAGTCTAAATTAAGAAAATACAGGGTATCACAGAATCATGGAATGGGTAAGTGGAAGTGACCACAGTGGGTCATCAGGTCCAACCTCCCTGCTCAAGCAGGGTCATCCTAGAGCACATGGCACAGGATTGCACTCCACAGCCTCTCTGGGCAATCTGTTCCAGTGCTCAGTCACCTGCACAGTAAAGAAATTCTTCCTCATATTCAGGTAGAACATCCTCTGCCTTGGTTTCCGCCTATTGCCTCTTGTCCTATTGCTTGGCACCACTGAGAAGAGCCTGGATCCTTTCTCTGACACCCTCCCTGCAGATACTGATACACAGTGGTAAGCTCTTACCCTTTAACCATTCTCACTGCCCACCACTGGACCTCCTGAGAAGCTCCATGCCCCTCTTGTCCTGAGGAGCCCGGAGCTGGACACAGCACTCCTGATGTGGCCTCACCAGGGCTGAGTAGAGGGGCAGGATCACTTCTGTCAACTTCCTGGCAATGCCCTTCCTAATGCACCCCAGGATACCACTGGCCTTCTTGGCCACAAGAGCACACTGCTGACTCATGGACAGCTTGTTCTCCAACAGGAGATATCCCATACAAGGATATGCTGGATACAGGGAGTGTCTAACAGATCATCGCACGACAGCCAGCTGCCCGTGACAAAGGGAACTGAGGCCTGTGTCTCACCTGTACAAATACAGTTCTATGTACTACAGAATAAGCATCTTTATTTAAAAAAAGAGACAAGCTCAAATCATAACTGAATTGTCTTCTATCACATAGGAAGGATGTGACTGAGCAAGACCCCAGTTCTCAGTCAACAACTAAATGCCCTAGTCACAAGGTTATGTTCATTTCATACTAAACGCTCCTCAATTCTAAAATTGTGCAGACAGAATTTAATGCAGATTTGTTTTGAAAGTAAAGTGGGGAGACCAGCAACTCTGAAAACATGAGAAACTGTTTTGCATTCTGGGCAGTAAATCTGAGAGGGATTTAGAGAAATAAAGTAAATTCCAGGATGAACAAAGCTTTTCAATTAGTAATACAGATGAAAAAGAAACCTGCAAAGGCATTTTTGTACTAGTATGATATAAATCTTTCATTTATTTCCAACATAAAAAAGTTCTAAAAACTAATTCTCTTTCCAAAGCCCATCTATACTTCTGTCACAAACACCTTTAAGCAGAAATCATACTGCTGTCAGAATATATTTTATTTTACGTACTGTTTATACTCTGAATTCTTCCCACACACTCAAGTATTAATGAAATCAGGCTCTATTGCCTTCACTTTGGCCACACTGGTTTTCCATGCCTTATATATTTATGTTTCTATGTTCTCTTACTCTGACTACTGATCAGAACAAATTGTTCAGATAAGCCCTTTCTACCCACCTCCTACTGCCTAATGGCACATCTGCCATGACAGATGATCCAATTGCATTCTTAGCATACATTCCAGACACTTATATTCCTTGGATACAGTTGAAGGAATATATTAACAAACTCTGTTAAATCTGAGTATTTGTTTTACACTGATGATAGACAGGCTTCCTGAGATTTTCCCCCATAATATTACAGACTAAAGATCTATTTAAGCCACGTAATACATGTATCTGTATGTTCTCAAACTTGGCAATGACGAGGGCAAACATGGACTGAGGAATGTATTTATGCTTAACATCAATATATGGTGTTTTAAATTATTTCCTCAAATCTATGCTGACTTAAAACATGCATGCCACATGAAACCTTGACGATACATTTTTATTCACAAACTAACTTTAAATGCCAAATCAACAGACTCTTTCAAAAAAACTTCTCTTAAAACTCAGGAAGTTTAGACAAGTAGTTTTTTGCCATGGAGCACTTCCTTGAAAGCATTATCCTTAGGACAGAAATTATACAATCTCCCAAATCTGAAACCATCACCTTTTTTTCTATCAATCACTTCAATGACCCTGAAAAAAATTACGCCCAGTTTAATCTGGCATCTATAAGTATATCCACCTTTGTCAGCGTTCTTTTCTATTCTTACTGGATGCCATTCTCCTATAGACTTCCCCCAAGTTTGTAGTATCAAAAGTTCAATAATCATATTAGCCTAATATTGTTTTGGTAATTCCCCAGTTTATATGCCTTTGACTCAAAGTTCCATAATCTGCAGGGGTTTTTTGATGCAAATGAAGTCACAGTACCTGTGTCTCGAAGTTTAAATTCTTTTCCGAGACCACTGTTTGTCACATCAGTTTGGTACCTCTTGAAAAAAGCCCACACACTATCCACCTTTTAAGTTTCTGCACTTACTTTTGACAGGCCATCAGCTGGTGCAGGTTTGCTCTCTATTCCAAATATTTCATCAGTATCTTGAACTCCTCAGGCAATGCCCTTGCATTTTACATTGAGCAAAACTGGCAGACTAAATCTTCATACAGCAAAGGAGGAATTAAGAGGTTGATACAGCTTTTTTTTCCCTCTCATACTAACTAATCCCATGCATTTTTTTATATTCAGCTGCAAGTTTCTTTGTTTAAAAGAGAATACCATAAATCTGAATGCTGAGATGCAGAAAACACTGAGGTACCAAAAATCTGAGTTGCTAATGAGAGACTGTGAGAACTGCTATCAGTTCAATTTCTTCTTATTTTTCTCATGCTACTTTTTTTTGCTGCAGATTTTCTTAGTATTTTTAGTTCTCTTGCACTGAAATCTGAGGTTCAGTTTTACCTTTTTATGTTAAAACTTCTGAACATTCCATCACATTAGCAAAATGGATGTCCAAATTCTATTTCAAAATGTTATTTCAGAAAATAAAGTTATCTTATTACTCCCTTCAAGTAGGAATAGTCTTATGTATATTATGGGTTCCATTAGAGGTAAAATTTCATCAAAGCATGTTTTATAGCAGGAAGACTGGTATCAGGGTATTGTTTAATAAATACTGAAAACATCATTAAAGCCATTCCAACAATCTTCTGAGTCAGTATTTATATCATACCCAGCTTTTATCATGTTGTCCATTTCTACCAGCTACTGAAATGTGTGAAGTGTTTTCCTGTTTTAAATAAATTTATGCTCACAAAATTCAGAGTAAGAAAAACCACGGTAATTATAAAGTCAGGTGAACTCAGTGGTAAAGTTCCAATATACAACAGAATGGGGCCTAAATGATTTCCCTGAAGTCATAAAATGGCTTGACGCAGAGACATAACAAAACATGTCACTAAACATTACACATCCTATATATTTTTCCAGTTTTGACATCTTGCATATACTGTTTTAGAACTCAAATGGTTCCATTTGTTAGAAGCAATCTTGAGTGGCACCTTAAGAGAAACAAACTTAGAAGTACACGGTCTTTAAATTATTATTTATGACAGTAAAGTTTTTAATTTCAAATGCACAGTACTTACCCGTGCAAAGTCAAAGGCATATCTATAAATAAGTTTAAAATTGGTAGGCTCATTTAATAAAGATCTCAAGTAATCCAGAGAGTTTCTCAATTTTTCTGTAGTATCACACCTATAAAACAAGCACCAAGTGAGTTTAAAGTCTGCATTCTTACAGAGATGTCTGATGTTCTAGGAAAGAATCTCTAACACATATCCCCATTCACCTGTTCAAAACACATCACTCTGTACAGAGGCATGTTTTCGAGTCTCTCTGCATAAAATATCTTATTAAACCCATAGTGTAAAACAAACGTAGATAAAGCAGCAAAGTCTTACACTGGGACTGACTGGCTGCATAAAAAATGCACTCTCCAACAGATTAAACTAAGAGCTTGTCCATGCATGGCAAGCAAACAGTCTGGAGTGAAATCAAAGCAGTGAAAAATACTTCTAAAGTCTTGCTGAAACTATAGAACTTCCTACACAGTTTTAGTAATTCTCCTCTGGAAGGTAAGTCAAAACACAGTACTTTCTTTCTTTCTCCAGCTCTCTATGAAACATGATTATTCATCTGTATTTATGTTATTTGTGCCATAAAAAAAACCTCTTAACTGGAGACAGCAATTCTTAGAACAGTGCAGAGTTACAGAAAGGCTTTGTATTATTCAGCATTTTAAACCAGTCTAACAACATACCAATATCTGAAAGATTCGTGCAATCCAGCAACAAAGATAGGTGTCCTTGGGGACAGAAAGTGTCAAACCTCATGACATTTCTCTTTTATTGAGACTGCAGACATTTTAATCTAACTGTATTTACATGTGCAACTTCAGGTTTCAGGTTGTCTCTAAGTGACCATATCATCATAAATCAGGCCAAAAACTTCTGACTTCTAGTCCATGGTAGAGCTCTCCGCTTTAGGTGTTTTGAGTCAAAACACCAAAATGTGTTTTTTCTGAAAAGCTGTGTTTATTACAACAAATTTAAGAGAATCTTCAAGGCACTTACTGTAGTGATGTCATTCCTTTTAACCATTCTTGTAACGTAAAGTAGCCCATGTTTTGTGCATCCAACTTCCATGCTAGCACAAGCATAACTACCTGTTTCAAAGAGAAAAAAAAATGGAGACTGAAGAGTTAACAAAAAAGATCCATGTTTTTCAAACAACCACTGTTCAGTAGGCTACAAATGCTTTTACTTGTGTAAGTGGGGAGTTCAGAACTTTGCTACATTATTGTAGAAGTTAAAAAAACCCTGTAAGTGACAAACCTGTAAACAACTCAAACGAAGAGAAGGCAACAGCACAAACATATAGAGTGAACATCCACCTGAGCTATCAGTAGGGACTTCAGGGGAGTTTGAACAGTCATCTCATGAGCAATACAATGAAGAAGATGAGTTGGTGCAGAAGCTACAGAAAAGGTTTCCCAAAGTAACTACAAAATTTCAGTAGCAGTTTGCAATTTATATCTGACATTTGTTAAACCCTCATCTCAAGGAACATCAGTTGCAATCCACAAAATTCAATTATTTGAAAGCTAATAATGATCCCACAATTCAAGCAGATGTTAAGTAAAGCTACATGAACTAACATTAACACACACGTAAACAGAAGCTGATACATAAATACTTCAGTTTTGGCTGGAAGGAAACAAGTCTCTTTCACATGTCATACAGAAGACCAAAGCAATAAAGAATTTAGATAAAGCAATACCATAAGACTATTATTATCTTATTCATCAACTTAAAAAAACACTTTTGACAAATACATGAAAGAAAAACTTGCAGGATAATGGACCCTACCAACTAGGAGAAAAAATTAATTAAATAATTAGGTCATTTAAATTTACAACTCAGACATTAACTAACGTAAGTACAGCTCTGTACAGCTTTTAATGCGAAATCAGAATACCTGCTTATACGTCCAAAAACCTACATAAATCACAACATTTATTACTCTCATAAACTCTGAAATTAGCAAATTACATCTTATTTTTCCAGTACATCTTTCAAAGCCACAATTCTCATTTACTTATATGATGCTCGAAGAATTCTGCAAAAGACAGGACTTCCAAATGCATTTAAAGAACAAAAACCAGGCACTGGGAAAAATCCTCTAAAAGGCACAAATATTTTTTTCTTTTTTTTTCATATATATATATATACACACACATATATATAGACACACACCTATAGAATATGCATCTGTAAATATATTTATATTCCTTATTTGTTTTTTGAAATGGTATAATGGTAGTGCCACTACTGCCCACAATATTTGAAGTATCTTTCTCTTGTAGAAAACCCAAAAGAAACAGTACTTGTTTGTTAGTTGCTATATTAAAACTTGAACGTTGTCTCATTGTTTCAGACAACCATCAGCTTTTTTTTTTTTTTTAAGGTCTCTCTTTTTCTGGGGAGACTGAAGGTCAGTGTTAAAGTGAAAGAGAAGGGGTGGCAGCAAAGACAAATTGAGGTTTTACAGGTTGACAGTGTGGGGTTTAAAACGATGGCAAGTTGTTCCCAAATGTGTTTCAAAACCTCCCTAGTTTATATTTCTTGAATTTTTTTAAAACTCTCAAGAATTTTTTAATTCTTGGTGGAAAAGCAAGAGCTGTAAGACTGGCTCATATACACCACAGCAGATGAGGCATTTTTTAAATGGATTCTGAACTTACATTTTCTGGTTCAACTCCAATGTCTTCACAAAATTTCTCCATACCTTCTGGCCCTACAATGTCATCTGTGCCTGCAAACAAAATGCATTTTACTTATCTCTAAAAATTAAAATAGCCTGTCCTTTACAGCACAAAAGAAGTGCAATCACACAGTACAAACTAACTTTCATACAGTTTCTTTGTTTTGACATGAAATAACTATTTCCATACTTACTATCAGACTTGGATACACTTAAATCTTTATCTCACCTTTGAAAACAGAGAAACTGTAAAACAACTTTTCATCCCTGCCAATTTTTCTACTCATTTACTGAGATCATCTTGGAAGTGTAAATTAGTAAGATTTTTAAGAACGCACTTAAGACTAACACCCACATAATATTACCATGCTTAAATGAGTGGACGACAGCTAGTGAAACTCATTTCTTGGCTTGAATCTCTACTGTTATCAGAAGACCAAGTCACATAAAAACATGATGTACAGGATACAAGACATTATCATTCTCAGAATCTCATTCTTCATTGTCTCATACACCATCTCTGTAAAATGTTATCCTGCTTATTCATATTGCTACACCATGGCCTCACATCATCTGAATAATAGTAACTGCAACGGGAAGGAAATAATGAACTACAGTTATTTCTTTGCCTACTTAAAAGGAAAAAAAGATTCAAAATATAAAAGCTATTAAAATGCACTACTAATAAAACATGGTCTTAAATCAAGATTTTTGTAACTTCTATAATACTCCTGAAAAAATTATACCGGTATTAAGAATTGTACTGTGCAATTCTATTTTAAAATACACTTTAAATATTTGCACTATTTTGTTAAAATTATTTACTCGTGTTTAAAAGGGCTCATTTGAAAAAAAATACAGGCTGAAATGCCTACTTTCCTCCAATATAAATATCACATGTGCAAGAAAAACAGGGTTTATAAAGGGAAGATCAATTTGTATTTTATTATTAGGTGATCTATTCTAGAAATAACAAGGTTTAATTATGTCTTTTCCCATCTTCTCATCACAGCCTCTCAGTTCTCTGAGTGTATACAACAGCCTTTAAAAAGATTCATTCTTTTTAAAGATTCATTCTTTTATTAAAAACACACCAAGGGAGGGGGAAAAAAACCCAAATGCAGTGCCAACACCTGCATACATAAAGAAGACTTATGAAGCAAGAACACAAGAGATTATTCCTTGAAAATTCAATTTTCAGAATGTTACTCAATACTGTAAACAGAATCGTACTCTCCACTTTTCTGTGTTTTATCTTGGTGTGTGCATCCAGTGGAAACACCAAAGTTCTTTCACATACAGCCTTCCTTTCATCCTTTCTTTCCATGAAAGTCTTGACAAAAATGAGTCATGCCTGTTGCTAGAGTAAAAAAATAAATCAAGCTGGTCAGAAAGGCAGAGAATCTAATAGGTTAGATTTGGCTTGAATTTGTCTCAAATCTCCTCTCACAGACTGGCACAGACAAGTGAGATCTCAAAGTATTTAATTTCATTTATATAATTTTATTAGGAGAAAAAAATGGTTTATTACATCAAATTAAGTCAGTCTTCATTATATTTAAGAATTAGACAAAAGAGAACAAGCTGTGAGACATGCTATCCAAGACAGCACCAGAAAACTGCAAGATGACATTAAACATCTATTTAATTTCTTTTTGGTCTTTAGAGTCATGAGATCATTTTTACCCATACTTTAAGAAAAACACATGCAGGAAAACAAATACAACAACCAACTTCACTAATAAAGGATCATCTTTTGTGACAGACCATAATTAACATTCCTAGAAGTAATGCCTGAAGAAAGTTCTCATACACAAGGGCAAGAATAAGTAATACAGCTACCTTCCCTATACCTTGTGATGGAAAACTATCTGATAAAACTAGTATGGGATACTGGAATTCATTCACTTCTTTGCTTGAAACCCTAAGCACCAGATTCAGCAGGAACAAAACTAATGTTACTACCTCCCTCACCCTTTAGGTTTTTTTAATTAAAGGCACACCGCTTCTCCTGAGGCTAATTCTGTACTGTTCAGCACTAACATGGCAGATGACAGAGAGGTAACAACATTTTCAACAGAAGTACAGCTTTAACTGTAGATTTGAAGAGTAAAGTATACATTTTCCAAAACATTTTAAGTTATACATCTTCTGTATTCTTTTTATAGGATATAGACAAAGACAAAATTGAACCTTAAATTCTTCAACCTCATGCTACACAGAACATAAGGAAAGTTTCTCTAAGACTTTTACAAAAAATCCTTTATATTCAGTCTTTCGAAAGCTCAGTTAAAGCAGTTTTCATATTCCAATATAAATTAAATTGTTATTGGTAGGAAATTTGCATCTCACGCTTACCTGCATATTCATAGAACCATTCTAAGCATCTCTTACTTGAAAAGACTTCTTCCTCTGCTTTTATTCTAGTTGAATCGTATTTTCTATACATACTTAGAAAAAAGAAAGAGAAGCAAGTAATTAATTCATCAATATTTTTTAAAAGCAATGTTTTAGTCAACAGCCACTCTTAGCAGAAACATTATTCCTTTCAGTTTACCCAACATTCTGTCCTCATATCCAGTCATTTGGAACACTGCTTAAGAATCACTGAACCTAAATACTTTGTTTGCTCACTGTCATACTTCCATTGATTCATAATCATTACCCATGTAAATGACCTTCCCCTAAAATGAGTACAGGTTAGTTCAAATTCAACCTCAAACTGTTCTGTGTAAGTTCACAGTAAGGCCTTGCCTTACACCACCAGTTACCACAGCCAACTGATGGGCTGTAATCTGGCTGTGGGTCTAAGGCCAGAGTAATTCCATATCAGTCAACACAGGTCCTACCTCTATGTGCACACATACTTTGTGCACTTTGAATTATTAATTAAAAAGAACTGCAAATACTCTTTTTGCTGCCGCAAAAAATGCTACAAAAGGCACAAAGGCCAAAATAGACACGACCCATATTATTCTAAAGCCAGTAAGTTCGTAACATGAAAGAACCACAGAAAAAATGTTATAAGTCCTCATCAACAATAACTCAAGGAACGTCACTCATCATGGAGTAAGCAATCATCTGAAAAGCTGGCCCCTTTCCCCAGAGACTACCGGCAGGGTAATGCTCTTCTCCTTCAACAAGAAGTGTATGGAATTTTAACTACACTAAGGAAACAAATTTAGTATCTGAAACACCTAAAGCACAGAAAACATGACAGAAGTTGAAGGGTTACTCCACCCTTCTGAAACAGGGACAATATCATTTGTGCCTGCTAGAGGAAGGAGACTCAGCAGTCCAAGCAGTTATCCACTGCTGCATATGCATTCTCTGATCCATTTCCACCACTCTTCAGTGGCTTGGGCTCATAAAGGCTGAAAACAGCAACAAGCAAATGGTTTTGTCTAGAGGAGGTAGCCAAGAACAGCTCTGTAAGTGTTCCAAGCATGCAGAGCTTCCTCTCACAATGTCAAATCCTGCTGGGGGAGGACAATGAAGCAGCTAACTGGTTCAAGGAGAATTTTGAAACAATTTGGATAATGAAATTAACTTGGAGTTGATTTCATCACTGTTTTGTCCTTCTAGAAAGACATGTAAAAGACACCTAGACTTATGAGCTTAGAGTACACTGATCCCATTATCCTCCATCTAGCTCAGCTATCAGCTGTGAGGAACTATAGCTAGAAGCTAATGGCACACGGATCATTCTGACAGGAATTCAAAGAAATATTTCATGTTTACTGTCATAGTTCCTTTAAAGCAGCTAACCTTTAGAAAAGTAATACTAGTCAGAACAAAATAATAAATTGCTAATTGGAACATAAATACAAATGAGGCTCTTAAGATATTTCTTAAGAAAAATTGACGCTGTACTGAAACACACTGATCTGCAACAAACTGGAACACTGCACAGAAATGTCAGCCATACGTGTTCCAAACATACAGTCATATACCCACAATTTTAGGTTTGGGGTTTTTTTCATTTTGAAAATACTCTTTTCCTATTTGAATTACCTATTTTGCATAAGCTTTACTGAAGTTGCAAAGGAAAAGGCTGACAGCTTTGCTCAGTAAGTAAAGAGCTAATCCAGAAGGTGTAAGTCTGAGTTGGAGTAATTTTTTTTTTTAATAGGTCTGATAACATTTTCATACTTGCAGAATGAACTGTGATTATGAAAGACCTATCCAAAAAGTTTTAGGCTATTCTGAATTCAGAGCAATCAAGACAAAGAAAGGAGGCATTCTGCCACTTTGGCAAAAGTCTTAATTATTCAGTATCCCCTTTTTTGTCACAAACAAACGTGACAAACACCAAGTAGAATACCAAGTTGGAAACTGTAGCAGGAGCTAGTCAACATCTTTATTCTATTCTCTTTATTCAAGAAGTCTGTAAGAGTACTGCTGAGACCGAAGACATGGCAAAGATAATGAGGTTCACAAAAGAAGATATTTATCACAAGACTCAATGCTTTTTCTTACAAAGGGATGATAACCAGTTGCCTTGCCCTTCTTGCTCATGTAACTCATCAACACAGTAAGCTGTCAGTATGCGAACAGTGGATTTAAGAAGGAACCCTCAAGAAACAGACTTATTGACAGAGCTGTAAGTCATCCAGGTACTTCAGAAAAAAAGGTTTCCTGCATCTACAAATGGCAGAGCTAAATATTGCAGCCTGAAACAAGACATCAGTGCCAGAAGTACATATAATAGGAATGGTGATCCAGAACAGAAAAAAACAGCCCTTTTTATACATTCTCTGCACCTGCACACGGCAGGTTTTCAGACAACTGCTATGAGATTGTAAGTCACTTGTGTTTAAGACTAAGGTCACAGTTTGGAACTGCAGGAAATAACAACAGTAATTATTAAGTGCATGTGCCCAACATAAGGCCAAGTAACTCCAATGAAAATGCTCTCGCCTCAAACTTATGATTGTTCAAAGAGCTCAAAACCTGACCACTGGAGTTCGATTTTTGAGAAACCAGAACTGATTATAGATATTCTAGCTTGTGCCAGTTCACAGGTTCAGAAAACAAAGTCAAAAGGAACACAATCTTGAGCTATCCCACTCTCTGCTACAAGCTAATTAGTCAGAAATGCATAAACAGTGCAGGTGACACTGTCACATTTATAATGTGATACAGACTACGAAAACAGTCTGTGAAAAGTCTGTGAAAACAGACTATGCATGGCCAGAACTATAAAGCCATGCCACAAAAACAGCTGATGAATCTCAGATGTCTTGGATGCCTCAACCTAAAGGAACAAATAGGAGATGACATATTCTGCAAGACAAGGATCACTTGAAAAAAAGTATGACAAAAATGAGTAACACTAATGCCAGCCCAGAATTAGTGATCTCATGCATAAAGACAAACCCTTTTCTCTCCCTGCTTACTCCAAACATTAAATGAGTTTCTCACCCCAGTCTAGCCAAGTGCGCTATTTCTACTAGCAAGAGACTCCTCATCTCTGAAGTGCCTAGTGAAGCAAGATGAGGGGGGAGATACAAACAAGTAAGTAGACAAGTATCTGAGATTACTCAGCCTAGGACAACTTGGTTCAATCTGGCGGCACAGAGTAAAGGTGTTTTCAAGGACTACATCCACTAAACTATCATTAATTTGGATTTGATTATCTCAAGAACCATATTTGCAGAGGAGAAAAACACAAACTGCCAGACACATGTGGCATCCATTTTGTATCTTGCAATATTCCTCATCTCTCTGGAATTTCTCGGTACATACTGCAAGACGATGTGTCTTGTCTTTGTTCTAATGACAGCATCTCTTGCTATGCAGGAAAATACAAACTGCCAGAGCGCACAGGGTAGATATCTGAATACTTTGGGAGTACCAAACATCTACTGAACAGATCTGAGTTTCAAACAGCAAGTCCTCAGTGGCTCACAGCTTCCTCAAGACGACCAGCACCAGTACCTTCAAACGGATGGACAACCATTATGCCAACCAAGTTCTGCTTGGTAATTTGCTTCTGTATTGATGATCTGTAAGAGGAAACTGCAGTGTCAGTCACACAACAGATGTGAAAGAACACACTGCTCAAAAAAAAAAAAAAAAAGGGGGGGGGGGGACAAGGCGCAGGGGAAAAGTGAAAAACTCAAAAAGATGCCTTCCATAAAGGAAGGGCAAACGTACACACCTGGTACCTTTGGTACCAGAATTTGTACCACTGTCAAAGAACGCTGACACTGAAACAGGATTGCTAAAGGGCATTTTCTCTATCATCAGTTAAAAAGCTGCATGCACAATTTTTTCTCAGTGTCTGCTATACCTGTCACTACCAGACAATACCAAACTCAGAACCTTTGCTTTTAGAATTACCCTTCCATTTCTGAACCATGTCATGATACCCATCAGGAACAGCAAGAAAAAAAAAAAGTATTACCTATAGGCATAAGTACGCATTTGCCTTTCAGATGAAACACACATGTAGGTACAATAACTCAGAAAAATCTTCACTTGAAAAATAGTGGTTTTTGTTAGTTTAGCATGACCCTGTGTCAAGACAGTGACAGCTATATACAAGTTATTTGTAACAAATACCTCTGTAAGGAGCATTTACGTTTTTCTTTTTTATTATCTCTTTCTAAAAGCCATTTTGTCAGCTAGAGAGAGGAAAGAACGCGTGACATGGCAGGGCAAAAGCAACATGAGATATCACTTTTACAAAATTTAGACAGGTTATCAGTTACTTAACCACATCAAAATGAAATAATTTTCTCAAGAGATGCTTGCACCTCCATCATGACCTAAGAGCTGACTCATAACATCCATGTTTAAACTTATATTTGAAATATTCATGTGAGCTAGGGAATTGTAATATACCAGCAATAAAGGTAAGACAATGTAGTTTATAATTGAAAGTGCTATAGGCCACCATCAATTAAAAAAAAATTTAAACGGAGTGTCCAGGCATTTCATGCTTCTTTGAACACACGGTCATCCATATCTTTTCCAGATTTTCTTCCCTTCCTAACTGATTTGGTGGGAAACCAAAAGCATGAAAATTCCATACAGCTATTATGGGGTGACTAGGCAAGTCATTATAAGAGTTGATGGTTGCTGCCAGCAAAAAGAACAAGGTAAGGGCAATTCTCTTCAACCCACTGCAGTCTTCAAAGCTGGGTTATCTACTGCTCTGAGCATGTGTCACCTGTACTGGAGTTGGTTAAAGCTCCACCCACAGCCCTTCCCACTGCAGCAACTCTGGGCTGTGTAGTTCCAAAATACTCAAACCAAGATCAGTGAAAATAACCAAGATCAGGGAAAACATAGTTTAGGTCACACAAAATACTCTCTTCATGGTGGAAGCTGGTAAGAATTCACTGAGGAGAAAAAAGAAAAGAAAAAAGGAACAGGAAAAAAACCTATATTTTACTATGGCAAGTCAAAAGTTAACCTGTCATGAAGATCTACAGCCTGGTTATTTCAGATGGCCAACACTTACTGAAAGAAGACATCAAGAAACTCTCCAACAGCTTTGTTTCTAAGCAACCAGAACTCATTCAAAATCTTTACTGGATTTTGTTTGAGTTTTTGGATTTTTGTTTGAGCAGTTGAACTGAGTAACTAATTGCTTCCAGATTATTTATATTTTGAAATATGCAAGCTTTTGATTGAAGAAGATGCCCCATACTACTTCCATTAATACTAATTAATTTTAAATTTTGGCTGAGAATTTTCATCAATGCAGCACAATGAAAGTATTTTAATAAAGCCTTATCTATTCACTCACAATTATGATTCTAGCAATAATTTCATAAAAACTAGTAGAAACAGAAGGGTGGGAGAAGAGATATTTTGCAATTTGCAAGACATGACAAAAACCATTTAAAGCAACCCTCAGGACCAAAGTACTTGACTGTTAAGTTTTATGAATGAATATGCCTTATCTCTCCCTGTTTAAAGACTTACAATCATATCTAAACTGTTAAATGTTTGGAACCTTATCAGGCTTACTTAATGAGCAGTATGTGTAACAACACACATGCTGATAGTCACACGTCCAGTTTAAGGAAAGTGCACTGAAAAGCTACAGATAATTTATAGATATATAAATTATAATAAACAAATAATAATAAATAAAAGAATATATAGATAAAAATAAGGAAAAATTATACTTGTGTGTACCTGAAAATCCCTACTTCAAGGAAAAAGATCTACACATTTATGACAGCTGGGAACACAGGCGGTCTGCATGGGGCAGGACCAAACCAGTTAGTAAAGAACAACAGAACAAAATCCAAACCAACTCTCAACACTGAAGGTTTTGAAAACTTTTCAAGTTAGTACACCCCATGTTAATGACATCATGTTTTCAAAAATTCAATTTTTTCCACTATAGAGAATGGAATTTACTATTCAATAAAGAAAATCTGTTTTTCATGTTACTAGGCCCTTTTGTGGTTCCTACACACATAAAGGTAAATTGATTGAAAACATTTATCTAATTGTTTGAAAACATAAATTTCAGGGAAGTAGATAAATATTCCTAGTTTTCATCCTCCTAAGGTGACAATACACATTACTGCAAAACTTTTGCCCTCAGTGTGATTCCAGAATAAAGGGTAGAATTATATTTTAAATGAGACTGTCAAAAAATTAAGACATTAATACATACAGCTCATTTTTCCCTAAGGAAAAAGAATAATATTTGGCTAGATATTGTGTAACAGATAAACAACATTAGACAATTATACAGTGAGGACTATCTTTTTACCTAGCAAATATCTTTACATGAATCTTGCTTTACCTTTCTGAAGATGTTTAACACAGTGATGGAAGAGCGATGTACAGAAAATGTAATTTTAACTCCAATTTGAGAATACTCTATACTCTGACAGTTTTAAGTACAATAAAGTCAAGACTGTGATACTGAGATAAAAAGACAAACTAAGTCTTCAAGTCATTATGTTCAGGTTAGCAAGTGCTAAACTGTTTACTTCCAACAGCTATTCTTTAAGGCAAGATAAGTCTTACTGTGATCTATAAAACACTGAGTTCTTTTTATTATACATCACCTGGTATAAAACTTCCCTCCCACTGCATTCATGCATGGTTCAAGGTGATGCTATGAACGTTAATGAAGAGAATCCAAGCTCTTATTATGTAAGGGTGAAATACTAACGAACATGTTAGTAATCTTTCATAATCAGTCTATGCACTAGATCAACATTTCAAATAATTTCACAACAACTAGATTTGTTCTTATCAATGTTTTTCCTCAATTGCCTTTGCATTCCACTAATGCTTCTGAGATGAGGCTGTATTCCTAACAGCCTGGAAGTAAGGGTATAACATGTGTTTAAGTTTGTGACTTTAAGAGTCTTTAGAAACTAATCAGAGACCTGCTGAAAGAAACTTTATGAAAGAATGCACATCTAAAAATATTACTATGAGATTTGAAGAGATTATAGGAATGAATCAAAAATAGCAAAGACTGAAAATATCACCCAACAAAACACTCCATGTACAGATTAAAAAAATAAAAAACATTTTTTTAATGGACAAACCAGGAGAAATCAACATTCAGTCTCAGCTGTGGTAGCACCACTAATGATGACATCCTCTGAAAATCTTTGGACTACTACCTAATATTTTCACACTGAGAACAAACAGGAGACTTGCAATTACTGAATTTGTTCATGCTGACCCTGTAAGTATGCCACTGTAACTGAGAAACATACAAAAATTTACGTCATTCCATTAAGTATTTGAGGTGACAAATCACTTCTGTTAGGAAACAGTCTTTTTGGAGCGGACACAGTGTAGTTTTTCAGACACTGACTGCCCTCCTTCACTTAGTACAGAATCCACACACTAATGTCCCTTGAAGGCTTATCCTGAGGTACTAGAATGCAGCTTCTAGGAAGTCTGTCTCTAAAAAAGAAGCTGAGAACTGGGTCTAGAAGCACCTTATTCTATAAACTGGCATTCCACCATCCATACTGTTTTTACTGTATATAGCATTCTCTGCACACAATGTAAGCAGAACTGGCTTTGCAAATAACTAGGTATGCTACAGCACACTGCTGTAGAGCTTCCTGATTTCAGACTGATTTCTGCTCAACTGACTGAGATGTCTGATCCAAAACCCAAGCTTGACAGGTATGAACTCCACCTGACAAAACAGCATGGAAGTAGGAGACTGCTTTTTGACTAACCTGTTCACAGAAGGTTACAGGGGTAAAAATCCTTCCTTGAAAGAAAACGGAGCTTCAAGACCAGGCTGAATGTCCAGCAAATAATTTCCTATTGCCAGTCATGCTGAAATAAAAAACTGTTTTCTTGAAGACCAAAACAAAAGAAACACTCTGGGAAGCAGAGAAAGCTCAAAAACCTTTAGAGGAAGGAAGTCAGATAAAAATTGGAACCACATCACAGGATATTACCCCATGGTTCATGACTAGTAAATCTGGTTTCTCCTCCAATTCTAAAAGCAGGCTGAGGTCTTCCTTTAAATAAAGACTTACATGGCAGTAGAATGAAGACTAGATGCATTAAACTGAGAGGCAGATATAAAAAAAATCCTTCAAATGACATTTGCAACAAGCTCTTAAAAACTATTAAATACATAGTATTGATAGAGCAAAAAAATCAGGTTTTTATAATTTTCTTATGTAATTACACCATCAGTATTTCTTACTTACAGACAAGCTTACTTTTAGGGGGTTGTTTTTTTCTATCACCAGTGTCTTGGCTAAGGTAGGTAAAGTTCAGTTTTTTGACCTTCTCTATATTCTAGAAACGTTCTGTCCTCGTATTGCTTCCATATTGTATGCCTATCTTTGAATAAGCTGTAATGTCTTCTATCAACTATTTAGCTTTTATATTTCATTATTTCTGAAAAGCACCAAAAAACATTAAGAATATGAACTGCTTTTTTGTTCTATTTAGTGTTACAAAGCAATGAAAGAGAGAGTTGAAATCTTTCTTCTGCATCAACAGATCATTTAATAAATTCCAGTGCAGTTACAGTTGTGCAACCCTATTAAACACAATAGAGTTATGGGGGCATGACCAGAGGCTTAATTTGGCTACCAGAATTTTTGTTACTCATGCTAGAGTATAAAAAGGAGAGTACCCAGCCTGATTTCAGGCTGACAGTTAGGAGAAAAATGCCTCTTTTAACCTCCCTGAAGGTACTTGCAATAGAAGCATGTGTTTTCTGAGACACCAGTAATACATGAAAGTAATAGAGCTCAAATTCCACTGACTGATGCAGTGGCAAGCAAACTTTCTAGTTGTATAAGCCACTTTTCAACATCAGAACAGTCCTGCATCTATCATCCAGGAGTGTACAGTTCTATACTCCCACAAGTTCTGAATTTAATCACATAAATAGTGATTCTTGCACATAGGGAGCACATTCAATGGTTTCTGAATGACTCACTCAACATACTACACATACTGGAGATCCAACACTTGCAGAGGTCTCAGGTATCCAATACCTATGCCAAAAGAATACACTGTTCATGCACACAGCTATAACCTACTTGGCTTCTGTTGTCCAGTGAGAAGCACCTCAATAACCACTGAACCACTGGCTATCACCTTACCTGGACAATTTCCCCTTACATGATCAGTATCAAATCACAACATAACAGGGAGAGACTAGCAGGATTTCAAGTAAGAGCTGAGTGGACTATAACTACATTCACTTTTCTGACAGGCTGGAGATTGATAATGCCCAATCCAGATTTTATGCATGTATATGGGAAAACACTACTGTGTCTCTTAAAAGTTGTTTTTGAACAAACAAGTATGTATTTTGACAGCTGGCAACTCGATCAAGAAGTTCCCTACATGCTTCTTATATAACCAGAGAAACGTGAGATGCAAACTGAACCTACATATACTTATCAATATCCCACAGTTCAATCACCAGCTATGGTTCCACATTGAGAAACCAAGCATATTTCAATATAATTTCCATTAGTATTTAAACACATGATATATCAGCTATTCAACTTCAGATATTCCATCAGTCTTAGCTCATGGTAAGATGACATACCCATCATGTCTACTTTTCTTAGCAGATAAATCATCTCCTGCTGCAGGTCTCCTCTTTTTCCTTGGAGGCATCACTTTACTAAAGCAGTCTGATGAACTGCAAGACCGAAGACTTCCTACAGAGGGAATTAAAAACACCAGCACAAAGAAATGAAACTGTTGCAGACCAGTTAAACTGTGTCCACTAATAGGCATATTACAAAGGGAAGGGAAGGAAGTTAGTGGATTTAAAAATTATAAAAGAAATAGTCTCCTTTCAATAGCAAAATCCATCTCACTTTCACATGGTATTCTACGACCAGATTTCCATTAAGGTCAAAAGTACTATACCAAAATGTACAGTAGCAGTAGTATTACTTCAGTCTAACAGCAGTCAAGAACTGAAACTATCCTGAAGAAGTATTTAAGTCCTCAAAAAGTCATCATTATTTTTAGTCATTTATTCAAACCAGAACTTCTAAGAGTTGATCACTGCTTTTTGAAATACAGATGTGAGTGAGCACCTACCTCTAGAAAAGAGAACCCTTTCTTTTCAAGCCCCAAGCTTTTTGTGACACAGAGAGCAAGAGGTAGGAAAGGTTTTGTTTGTTCTTTGTCGAAAGGGGTTTTTTTCAGGTTTTTTGGGAAGGTTTTTTTTTTTTGTTTTGCAGGGACAGGAAGAGACATTCAGCAACCACCAGGAAAGAAGTAAGTGGCTGGCTGTATTATTTGGACTGAATAGTTCTCAAAGAATGAGGGTCCCCAAGTAGGAAACAGCCAATTCAAGACACTGATGCCAATCAGGTGGCAGTCTTTCCAACCCCTTCTCTCAGCTACATACTCCTATGTCTCTGGTAACTCTTCAGTGTGCCAATCCAGCTCACCAAACCTGTAGATAATTAACCAAAGAAAAAAAGAATAACAATTTTCTGTACATTATCACAAGAAAGAGCACAGGACCAGCCCTTTTGACCACAGCAAGTCATTAAATTGCTTTTGCTGTCTCATGAAAACAGTAGGCTAACACTCTGGGCAAAATTTTGTCCTACTTCCATATGCTGAAGACCACACTGACACCTGAGAAAGGTGTTTGTAAGAGCACCTCAAAGAGCTATCAAAGCTCTAAGTGTTACACAGAGAATTTTAAAAGAAAAGGAAGAGAGAAGTGAGGTATAAAAATCCAGACACAAAGCGATGCCAAAGAAATTTGCAAGAAAATATTAAGAATGCCAGCATTCCTAAGCTACCTTCTCTTTGCTACAACAGCATCCAAGTTTAGCTATGCTCATTTCAGATGCCCACAAAATCTTGTATCTTACATCACAGCACAGAAGCAAGCAATAAAATTTTGACTACTTTTTGACACCACGGAACAGACTGAAATCAGAGGCCCAATTCCCAACAAATACTGACAGCAATCTTTTGCTTACCTATTCTTCGAATCTTTGAAAGGCTCTCTCCTGTTATAGGAGAAACACATGTAAGGAACCTTACAGCCTCACAGGCTTTGCTACATGTATGTTATTTCAAACATGCACAGAAACTCTCACACATAAGAAAGTACAGATTTTTCTAGTATTACGTAAGATGTTCAAACCAGTTTTTACATCAAGATGAACTAATCTGGTTTCAACTAATAAAGCTTTTGCACTAAGTATGCCTTCTTTGGTCTTATCTTTATATTCATTTCTATTAAGAAGAAAATTAACCTCTCTAGCTCAAGAAAAACTCTCCAATTCAAAAAATTCTTCCTATATATTCTTTTTTTTTAACTCTAAAGCTCTCTCGCTAGCATTCTCCCAGGAAAGCATGGCCATACACTTTCTTTTTGAAAGAGAATTAAGAGCATTACAAATTCAAATTTCAATTGACCTAGTCATCAAAAAAACTTGCAAGTATGACACTCCATAAACTATTACCACATGAAAAAATCCTAATGGCTGTCTCAGAAGAACATACTTCTAGAAGCACTGTCCAAAATGCATTACAAAAGGAAATTACAACAATAATATTTCTTTTTGTCTCACCAATAGCAGATATATTTGAAACAGGTAAGCCAGAGACCGTAAAAAACTTACAGTGCACCCAATGCATTTTACTACAAATTAAACAAACTAAGGAACCTGACCTGCTGAATGTCATTTGTTCCATCTGATTATGCCTGCACATTAATGATACTGAAAAATTGTATTCTCATAAGTTATTGAACCTGGGATACTTTTATCATTTAGATCAAATTTCTAAAGACTCTGCCAGTAAGTATTTTTTGAAAGCCTACACAGACTAAAAACACTTAAGATGACAGCAGAATTTAACATATGGCTAGAAAGAGCCAACAGACTTAAGACACACACTGAACTTAATAAATGAAAACATGATAGTGAACACCTTTGGAAAATACGTATGTACTTGAGTACAACCTGTAGCTATGTCATTCCTTTGAGAGCAAATGGATTGTTTTTAAGTGCCTTTCTTTTAAAAAAATAAAAATCCATTTGTGATGGCCACAGGCTTTGGATGCTGGTAAAATGCAAGAAAAAACACACCTCCCCCTCACCCCCCCAAGTTTGTGCAGTTTACTGGTCAGTTGACTGTGAAAAGAAACATGCAAGGCCTCTGTGAAAAGAGAAGCATAGCAAAAGATAAAAATAAAATAAATAAAAGTAAAATAAAAAAGTTATAGAACAGAGAAATCATTTTGTCAGACCTGCAACCCCATACAAACCAAAGAATTTAACTCAAGAATTCCTGCTTGGACTCTTTGCCTCCTTAAATGATAAGATATTTCTAAGAAGATTGGTGAACTTGTTTTAAAGGCTTCAACTGATAACAGAATTCACTATGACCCAATTTCTACAACAACTCCTATGAAAAACTTGAACCCTTTTTGGTTTGAATGTATCTAGTTGCAGCTCTCAAACTGACAGAAAAGGGAAGAAAAGAGACAGCTCAGAAATTGGTAGGTGGCTATTAAATGCACACGTACACTGCCCTCACAGCACACAGACACCAGGTGGACAAACATATTGTACGTGCTTTCAGAGACTTAACATCTTAGTAACTGAGGTTTGGACCAAGTCTTCACTAGGCTTTAGCTGTTGAATAATCTCTGAACTACTAAAAAACACAGTGTAAGAATTTTAATTTCAAAGTATTTCCTTTTTTACTAAAATTGGTGTATTAAATTTGAGGGGCAGTTACAATTTCTCTGTAACAGCAGCAGAATATTTCTATCTTTCATTTTCATATAAAGCTAAAAATTATCAGTTAGGGTTTTTTTAGTTTGAATTCCTACAATTTCTTAATTTACAGTATAACTCACTAAGTATCAGCAATATCAACCTTTCCTACACAGAGCTTTCTAAATCTAAATGTAATTTCTAAGTCTAGCACTGCACAACTAATTTCACTTCCCAAAGATCTGACCATCTGCAAACAAACATGTAGCTACTTCTGACTACATGCAAAGTTTGACAGAATTTTACTTACCAAGTGCAGCTTCGCTGATGTGATTATCTTCGAAGTTTCTCACTCCTGGGTCTCAACTCAAGACTGGCAGAACCCTCCTAGCTCTCACCGGTTTTTTGACACTTGAAGCTAGCATTTGCAAGGTAGAGCTTCCAAATGGCTGCTGAATAGGCCACCACCAGCCAAAAGCCTGCCGAGTTTAAATGCTGTTTGCCAAACATCCTATTCAGTACTTCCACACTTGCAGTAGACAAAGCTTCCAAAGGGAAGTATCAACTCAAGAGCTAAAATTCACCCTAGGAAACTTAAAACTATACACCAAATAAAACCCACAAGAGAGGGACAGTCCTAGAATAGCAACAAAACCAGAATAAAAAAAAGGAATAAAAAAGTCACTAAAGAAGAACTCTACAAGCTGTGTCCCTATAGAAATGATTTACAGGCATGGAATTTTTACCTTCTCTCTAGATAAAGCCTGTGAGTAATCCTGCTCTTCTGATGCTTCAGTAGAAGGATGCTTCAAAGGAAAAATAATTAGAAACTGCAAATGCTGGAGCAATTGGGAAGATAGAGCTGCTCACTTAATAAGGCAACAAGACCACCACAAGCACAGTTAACAATCATCAATTTTCAGATACAAGATGAGAAAACTAAGATACTCATCAAAACATTAAACAACTTGCAATCCTGTTGTAAAAGGAAAAATCATCTTCTCTGTCTTGAATTCCACGCAACAGACTTGCTCTGGACTCAAGAGGTGTTTCTTCTTTAATATAACAAAAGAAAAATCCAGCAGAGGCAAAAGTGATTTCTCCCCCTCCAAAGCTTCAAGAACAGCAATGAAGCCTCGTTTTTGTTGAAGATATTACCTCACTGTTTTAAACAAGCCAGGTGACAACAGGAAGCATACTTTTTAATTAAAGACTTTTTAGTCTGGGTAAGTAAATCACAATTTAATTACCAAATAATGACTTTAAGCTATTAACAAGCTGCAAGATTTATAGTTATGACATAAAAACAACTATCATTTCAAATGTGAGTTTTCCGAGTTAATGCATATACATACTAAAAGAAAAAGAAATTGTTTACAGAATCTGAATGCCTGCTGTTCTTACACCTACAAACAGGTGAAAAGGCAAAGGCCCATGACACATTTGAAGTCTACCTTATTTTTCAGATAGATATGCATACTGAATGATAGCACATGAGACTGCAATCATTGTAGGGGACTGGAATTTTGAAACAAGATCTGTCTTAGCTCTCAAATCACTGAAGGAATTTTGAAACTGCCACTTCCCTGTAGTTCTTTGATGTTTTAAGGCCTGGTTTCAGAAGGGAAATCTGGATAATACTTAGGAAAGATACAATTTGCTTTAAGTAATTTAGATGTCCAATACATTTATTGTTAGCTTAGAAACAACTGCTTTGAAGTAAACGTAATACGCATTTATAAGTTAATATTATTATTAACTAAAACTAAGATTTTTTTAATAGCTTTTAAAAATCTCAACCAAATTTAGATATGCATTTATTAAGTCATCCCAAAAGCAAAGTCCACAATGTAGTAACAATAACCATGATAATTATGTCAGAAAATGAACAGCAATCTTTAAGAATAAGGCCTGCGCCAAAAGACTTAGTGTTAAAATAATCTCAGAACTATAAAAAAACCTTTATATGTGTTTGGTAACACTCAAACCTTTTGCAACAGTTCTTAATCTGACTTTCAAATAAGTTCTAGACACAGAATCTCAAATTCGCAACACCTAGGCAGTTCTATAAATTGCGTTACAAAATTAATAGGTCTTGACAACTTCTTACTGGGAAACAGAAGTTCCAAAAGTTTAGGCACATTGAAATCAAACAATTTGCAAAGTAACTCTTTATAGATTTACGTAAGTCCCTGCAAGTAAGATGTTTCAGAAGTGTCAAGTCCCATACAGAATGGAAACAGAAGACCTCACTGTACTACATTCACAATGGTCAAAATAGTTCCTTGCATGTGTATTTGTCCTCATATGAGTCAAATCAAGCACACATTTCAATTGAACATGCCTGGAACTTATGCAAACATTTGGGCTTCATCTCTTTCTATAAGGAGACATAAAATAGGGCAGAAGCATAAGAAATAATGGAAATAAAATTTGAAGATGAGGAGGGAACCTGGCATTATCAACCTCTACTTTTGGTTCTAATTTCCTATTTGCTTCTGGTTTGAAATGTTCTTTTACAACTTTTACAAAAAATTACACTCTTTAGTGGCATTTTGTTCCCCAGCTCATTCAACAGGCAGGTTTAAACTTTTGAAACAGCTTAATTCAAACAACACAATGCAGACGATAGGTTACCATGGGTGTCAGTATAAAACTGTTCATCAAAGCCAGTAACAAGCTCAAGCACCTTCTAATAGAGGTAATGAGAGTGCCAAGGCTAATTTCTCATACTTTATGACACAAGTGCTAGGCAAGAGGTAAGACAAATTCCAAATACCTCAAGTACATCGATGCTTACTGATTAGCGACAGAAGGGGACTACCTCAATGCTTCACAACAGGTCTTGGTGATCAAGAGTAAACAAAGATTATAGAACACATTTGCATACATGAAATCAGTATGTAGCTGTTCAGTTTAGAGCACCTGGATCACATAGAAGAAAATTCCAAGTCTCCATCAGGAGATGGGAGAGGACATCAGTTTAAAACACAGACATTAAAATCTCTGTCTTGGACTACCTGTAACAACCTCTTTTGCAGAGGCTTTTCATTTATATGATGAGCTAATTTCAAGTATCAAATCACTAACCACACTGAAGGAGGGTATTTCAGAGAAGCCTTTTGTGGCTCGGGTAAGAGTTCGAGCATGAAAAAAAGTCACTTGCCACTGTACAGAGGAGGGTGCATAATCCCTAAGTGACCTCTGTCTGATCCCAAGCAATGCAGTCCTGTGCATCTCTTCTCATTGCTCTAAGCTAAGAGTGTGCTAGATTTCTAAGTGTGTGCCAGAAATCTCCAGGAGGAGCTGACAGCTCTCTCCACTTTCCGAAATGCTCGAGGTAACATCATCAAATATAGCCATCACTCCAGGATAGTGAAAAAGCTTTGAGTCAGATGGTAGGACAGATATGGTCAGTTTTAAAGAACAGTTCTGCTGAGTGATCAGAGATCAAGATCAGGGCTTGAAAATAGTAAGTTATTTCCCTCCCTCCTCAGGTATCATGCCTGAAATACAGAAAGGAAGGGAAAAAAAGAAATCAAGGAAACTGCCAGTTCACAAGTAAAAAGTGCAAAAGGAGGTAACAACACTTGCAAAACATCAAGTCACAAAGCCCAAATGCTGACAAATCAAGAATGGCAGAAAGTTGGTACCAGGCACCTGAGAAGAAGGCCTCGAAAAATGATGACATTTCATTGAACAAAACACAGATATGAGCTATTAAATAGATAGCACTCAGACACTGACTCAAAGTCTGCACAAGAAACAGAAATAACCTGCACCAAAAGCACTCAAGAAAAAAGCTGGTTGTGTGGAGCACAGCATTTAAACTCGGTCACAGGCACCACAACAGCCAGAAGAGCTGCTTCTTGCTTCTGTTCTGTTCTCACTAATGCTCTTTCAAGACTCAAAACACTACAAGAACATGGATATTCTGTAGCCCAATGGGTTGAGTCCCAGGAGTGAGAGAAATTTTTCATTAAGTCTTCTAAACTAAGAAATAGTAAAATTATAGATACTGCTGAAACTTTTTCAAGTCCTTCATGATAGGATAAATTAAAAGCACAAACATCTATTTTGAGAAAAACTAAGAAACCCTGGCACTTGCTTCCTAAAACTCCTTTAGCCTTCTAAAACATCATTTTCAGTTATGTTAGAGAGACTTCTTTAATAAACTGTGTTTAAATTGTTTCAATCTATTTTTACTCCATTCCTATTAAATACCTGTCTGGTGATCGTCTTGACCAACGTCCTCTGTCAGATTCTGCAAGAGAACAGGAATGATTCAGTTAAACAAGATGGTGATCTTCATTCTTCTGTACTGTTTTTAACTTTTACTTGATATTAATATTCATCTCAATTACTTAAGGATCATCTACGTAAGATTGTAGTCTTTGTGTTTTCAGCTCATATTTACCTAAAAAGTTACCCTTGCAAATTCATCTAAAAAGTTCAAGTAAAATGAATTTGAAAAATATTTTTGAGTTTTTTTAATCAAAAAACTTATCAAATTATTTCAAGAGTGAAAATTACCATTTAGATGGGGAACTGACATTGCTGTATTGAACAATTCCGCCTATATATGCAGCATTAGAAAGACTGAATTTACCATTTAGCACAGAAATGGCTTTACTTAAGGATAAACACACATATATGTTCTAAAGAAAACTGATTAAAAACCAACTGAAATCTCGGAAACAAGTTACCCCCTTCTGCAGGCAGGGTCTTTTCCACTAAATTTGCTGTGTACACACAGAAGCCGTATCAACATTTCCAGCTATGGTCGCAATAGAACAAATGTAAATACACGGCAAATAAGCAGGAAGAGTCTTCAAAAAAACCTTGTTTCACCTTCTGCATGGGTGTGAGAGGGCAGCTTGCTCATTCAATATGTCTTTCAGAAGAACTGTAGGAAACTGGGTAATTATGATGATTACCATCATGTGATGTATCTAGGAAAGCTTCTTGTATGGAGGCAACATCTAAATTCAATGTTCAAACAAAGCTCAAACTCCACCCTGACCTCTGGAGTACAATCTTTCACCTTTTACTAAAAATGCTTATCTCTTCGCCAATTCAAACCCAACAGCCTTTCATACAAGAAGGCAGTTACAATTTTTAGAAGTGTAATCACTTAACAATTTCAATCATGAAATATTCTGGACCAAAGCCCTAGCTAATTCTGCTAAGAGAAAATGGCAAGTCATTACCAGCCTATTGAGGGTGTGGTAGATCTTGTGAATATTTGCCAGTGTTGATAGATGAGAATTCAGTTGAAAATCTAGAGGGAGAGGGGAAAAAAAGGTTTTAAATGCCTGGTTTCCAGATGTAGCAGTCAAGATCTTCTTATGTTCTGGCTATTTAATAAAATCATGACAGAACTACAAGACAAAAGTAATCTCAACACTTTTTCAGCATCGACATTTTCAACACTTCAGTCTTGGGAATAACTGAAATCTGCAAAAAGATATCCTATGTATGCATTTTCCTTAAGGCACGGATGACCCTCAGCAGAACAGAACTATAGCTGAAAACAAACAAAAAAATAAAACTTTACAACTTTTTTTTCCCTTTACATTGGGAATAATTATAACTTCCATGTTACCCAGTCCTTCTGTTTCATCTATTCCAAAACCAAGTCAAGCACCATGTAGCAATCTAAAATCATTACTAAAATCCTAGTTTTTAAAAAATCTAATTTTATTAATACACACGTACTTGCCTTTATACTAACTTCCTTGCAAAATAAGTGACTAGAATACACTTACACAGTTGAAACATGGCTTTTTCATAACAAACCAAAGGTCATAATGCAGCAGCTGTTAAGACAAGAGCCAATAAAACTGATAATAAAATATTCTGACGCTTCTTGGAAGAAGCCATAGCATAGATGTTAATTTTGCTTCCACGCTCCAAATAGAAAACACTTGAGTTCGCTTCAGTTGCTAAAGAGTGACAAACTAATTTTTCTCTATTCTTTTCAATTCCCTATTTTTGCAAGGACTGTGTCAAGAACAAAACGGGAAAGTAAGTAATTTACAAAAGATCAGCTGAGATCCAGCCAGACAGCATGCAAACCAAGAAGGATCGCAAAAGCTGAACACAAACCAGTCGAGAGGGCTGAAAGACAGCCAACTACTATAGAGTATTTCCATTTAAACTAAAAATAAATTAGCTACCCCATGAGAACTGATGTGCCAAAACACTCTAGAGAAATGTACTGTATGACAAGCAAAGTATTTCAAGCAAACTTCTTCTGTACGTGAAAAGCTTCTGTATGAGCCTAGTGCCACTACCCAGCTAATGCACTAAAGCATTTCTAAGATGAGACATTTAATTTGGCTTTGCCCAGCAGCTGATGCAAGATGCAAGTAAGGTCAAAAACATAATTCCCTTATTTCCATCGAGAGCATTTCAAAGGAATGCTCTCAAGATACATTAAAGATGACCCAGATAAACAAGAGTCATCATTAAACATCCGATTGCCAAGTCAGTGAACCACACTGCTATGAAGTTAACAAGTGGAACTGAAGAAACTGCCTGCTCTAAGTGTACTTCCTACAGACATCATTAGGGAATTCTCTTGTCACAGTGAATTAAAAAAAAAAAAAAATCAAAAGATACTTTTAGGAATCATACATTTCATTCATTATGTTAGCTAGAGTATCCTTTAATTAATTGCTACCTATTTCTTAACGTGCTGTCCCCAATCCACCAGCACAGCAATACAATTGCTCTAAGTCAGAAGTACCAGAGATGGAATTTCCAACTTTAGCTAACCTTATATATACAAAGTCAAAGACAATCCAGATCTTCTTACCAAGCTACATTAGGAAGGTCTTGAACCTTGAACAGCATGCTAGAATTTTTCCTGCATTAAGTGCTCAATAAAGTTCCATTTTTGCTAGTCAAACAATACTAAGCAGAACCATTCTGCAAGAAAAAAATAACCCTGAGTTTCTTAGTCAACCCTCAATTCAATATAAAGCAATGAGAAAAAACAAAAGGAGAGGGGGACAAACAGGGATGGGAAAACAGAGAACATAAAAGCCATTCTGAGGAGGGCAAGATTAAAAGATAAGATTTGATTTGTTAACTGGCAGATCAGACTAAACTTTCTGGAATACAAATTTTACAGTTTCCCTTGCTGCTTAGCCTAAAATCTACAAAAAACATGAGTCATTAGAGAAACCAGTCATATCTGGAGGCAAGAAGCTGAGAACACTAAGCAAATATTTTATTTATTTATTCTAATCTAATATTAATTTTAGATAGCACTCTTAAAAATGGTTGAAAAAATATTCTAAAATTAGGATTATATATATATAGGTATCACCTTTGAAACAAAACATTCCTAGGCACTTCAAAACACATAGTTCATGCCAGTGTGTTTTACATGTCCGCTGGAAATATCTGTACATGTTTAAGCTGCTGCTTCAGAAATAGGTTACATAATTATGATGGACTTAGCAGGGTTATACAAATGTATTTTCCAGTTGTTATACAAGAAATATCACACCATATCAATATGGAGGACCAGAGTCCAAAGTTTTCTTTCTTTCACAGGGGAAGCTTGCACAGTGTAGGGATACTATCTAAAACTGAAAACAGGTTTCTTTTGCAGTTATAAAAGCAAATGCAAGCAGCACCCATTAGATCAGGGAAGTTAAATTACAGCTCGGGTTATTCTCTGAATTGGTCAGTGGGTCAGTGTTTGATTTATCTATATTTCAAGAAAGATACACAAAGTATCCTATGCCACTGTGAAAAAGCCTATTTTTAAAAATAAATGGTTTTTAAGAAACAAAATCAAAAAAATAACACCTCCCATGCTCAAATAACACTATCTGGGAAATTAGCAAGGCACAATAATCAACAATGGTCAACATGGCAAGCAACTGGACATCTGGCTGCAACTGTATTCTTCAGGAACACACTCTCTCCCCTCCACCTCCCAAACTTTCCACCATGCTTATGCAGCCTCCAAAGTTGTGCCTGCTGACCCCCTTGACCAGCCCACTACACTTGGCATCTCATCTACAAAATAAACAAACCCTGCCAGCCGAAGTGCTCTGAATCAGATCAGCAGGGAGCTGCAACACCAGCTAAATTAGAGCAAGAAACAGGAAAGGTCTTCTGAAGTGGGAGCACCACAGTCTCTTGCAGCAGCAGCAGCACTGTGTTAAATTAATCCACCTGTCCATCCGAGCCCCACTATGAGAGGAGTAACACATCACATGAAGCTACACACTCAACAGCTGGTTGTATGAGCTTTACACGTATAATGCCATCATCTGTGAAGATATTTTTCACCTGAATGCAAGAGTTTCAAAGCGCATGAGTTGGTCTGATTTTTTTTTTTCCTACAGAAACTGCATCCAGCTCTGGGGTCCTCAGCACAGGAAAGCCATGGACCTGTAAGAGCAAGGTCGCAAAGACAACCCGAGGAATGGAATACCTCTCCTGTGAAGACAGGCTGAGAGCCAGGGTTGTCCAGTGTGGAGAACAGAAGACTCCAGGGAGATCTTACAGCATTTGAAGTGCACTTGTAGTACTTTAAGGGAGCTTATAAGAAAGCTGGAGAGGAACTTCCCAGAAGAGCATGTAGAGACAGGACAAGGAGGAATGGCTTCAAACTGAGAGTAGGTTTAGATCAGATATTAGGAAGAAATTCTTTACTGTGAGGGTGGTGAGACCTTCACATAGGTTGCCCAAAGAAGCTGTCAATGCCCCAAGTCTGAAGTGTGAGGCTGGATGGGGCCCTGAGCAGCCTGGTCTTGGTGGAAGGTATCTGTGCCCATGGCAGGGGGATTGGAACTAGATTATCTTTCAGGTACCTTTCAATTCAGCCATTCTAAGATTCTGATGTACCACATAGTTTATTGACCTCGTATCAGAAGAAGGAAACCTGCTTGCTTTGTAAATACTGAAAGATGATGTGTGGAATGTTTGCTATGACTTTAAGGGGTGTACAAGACTTTGTTGACTAAATTATTTTTCATGCAGAGGTTAGCTCATCTTCAGTGCAGACTAAAGCAATGAAAATTCCAAATGGTAGGTATTAAACACTTTGCAGTAATTCAGAATGCAATGGTTAAAAAAAAAAACAAACAAAAAAACAAACCTGAGTAAAATAATTGCAAATCCAGAACCCAGAAAGGAAAGAAATGACAGAGCCAACCTAGTTTCATGGAATTTAAACCTTGTCTGCAGTTTGTCATTAACACAATGTTAAGTGTTTAAGGCTGGGTTAGTCAATTAGTCATAATCATATACCATTTAAAAGTAAAAAGAAAACAGTTTAAAAATAACTTTTAGAATATTATAGATTAAGGTTTAAACTATGGACCTGAGAGTTACAGAGAGGTAAAAGAAACAAGAGCTAGCTAAGCTTGCTTCCATAACAAACTAGAGAAAAAACATTCTACAGCCTCTCATAAATGCACATGTGAAATACAATAAAGAAAACCAAAAAACTCAATGTATCTTAAATACAAGCAAAGTATACAAATAAACTGAACTCAAATACTCTACTTTGCTACCTGAAATGAAAAAACTTTAAAGGTCAACTCCCAATTTTTTAGAAGGAACAATGTGTTGCCAAACTATTTAAATGAAACCACAAATGAATACCAAAAAAAAAAAGTACCTGCCTGAACAAAACCTTTAACTTAGTTCCTGCTGTCAAAATTCAAAGCTTGGACAAAACACAGCTACAGGGTGCAGTATAATCTATTAAAAAGCAAGTAAAAAATTAACAATAGTAGTAAAGAAGATCAGCAGCTGACTCCAAGTTTACTTTAAATCCTTCTCATTTTTTTAAGCAAATAGAAAATCTATACAAAATCTCACTTTAACGGTATGTCTAAAAATAGTTATCCTTGAGAGATCTGCCATATAAATCCTATAGATACAATATTAAAATTTAAATATAGAAATGGCAGTAGTAATAACATAGTAGTAATTCTTATTACTGCTAAGATATACCTGTAAACTACTCAGAAAAAAATTAACAGAAAACACACATCAGGCAAACTCATACCTAAAAATCAAAATAGAATGCTTAGGCTTTTATTTAATTGCTTTCCTTGCTTTCAAGTAATAGAACTAGAAAAAATTTGTAGTAGTACTGGCCGTAATAGTTCAAAGTTCTGTTGCCTTAGTTAGCTTTAAATAAACTTTACTTATTCAAAAAAGAATCATTTAATCTTCTACGAAATACACCATTTTATGTTCCGTAGTCTACTCACAGAATTATCCTAAAGCAATACAATTCATATTGATGAATGATGAATTGATTAATGAACTTAGAAGTTCAGATCCGAAACCTACATTTGGTGAAAGCCCTCAACACTTACATTCAGGAAGCAGAAATTTTATATCCATTACCAAATACAGAAGGCAAAAGAAAAATATACATCAGTCTTATTTACACAAAAACATCACAACACACCTGAAGATTGAGAATCCCAAACTGCAGCACAGAGAAGCTAGGAGCTGACTCTGCATTCCTGTCAAAGACAGGATTAAGAATCTATTTCCAATGTATCTGTAGCTGTATCCCTGCAGGCAGTGACATCCCATACCAGGGCCAGCCTGGAGAAGAAACCTTTCTCCCAGTCCATGATGTGACAACAAGCCTTGGGTCAAGGGAGGCAGAGAACAGGCTTGAAATGCAGGGTCTCCCTTCATTTGGTGTGGTCAAATAAAGGACATGATTCAGAAAGTAAGGAAAACAGAAGTGAATTCCAGCTTGGAAAGTAAGGACATGCAATTAGATGGGATGATCCAACCTATCTTGAGAAGCATCAGGACCTAGCCATTAAAGCTAAAGACATGATACTGCAGAATGTTTCTCCTGCCTGCGTACGCCCAGAGCTGCACCAAGCTCAGAGCTACTGCTGACACCAGCGGTACCCAAAACCCACAGCTGCAAATTTGTGTACATTTTCCAAACACAACAGCCTAAAATGTTCTGAAGCAAAACACAGACTGACTTAAGCTAGTAAATAAAAATCCCTACAGAAAACCCAAACCCAAGCAACAAAATGTGGTAGGAATTACTACGTGCACTATAAAACACTTATCATTTAAAGGTAAACATTCACATTCAACTCGTAACATTTGGTATTACCACTCAGAATGACTTACTGCAACAAAATATTTAAAGATCACTGCATGCTACATAGATAGGAAAATGCACAATTCTTTTTTCCCCACGTAAGAAATCTTTTTTCTACCCAGGTATTTTTAGAGTACTCTAATCTGAAGGCTTGTTTACAAAAAGAGCTACTGCAGTTTAAAGTTCATTGAGAATTTTAGAGCAATTTAAGCAGGGCAAAATTTGTGTAATTGCTACTTCAGTTTGAATACATTTCCATTTACCTTAAATTGATTGAACAAATAAGAGCTAGGCTAACTCCCCTATACTAACATATAGGATAAAATATTCTGCACAACTGGCTTATGGCAGGATTTGGGTTTGCTTCGGAGGGGGTGCTTTTGGTTGGGTGTTTCGTGCTATATAGCAAAGACCTAACGCTAAGTGGGTTTCTGGTGCAAAACATCTGCTTCTGTTGATGAAAAGCATTCATCCAGTCTAATACTTATTCCACCATCAGATTAATTCAAACAAGTGTCAGGGAGCTAGTTTTGCATCATTGGCCACCATGACCCGAGCATTGTTTGCAAGCATTACTCTTAATTTCATGCCAGATGTCGTCTGGCATCCTACAAAGGGCAAAAAGCGAATACAAACTTCATATCTTGTGCTCTAGTTAATTCAGCAGAAATGCAACCCTGTCAAGCACACACTACTAGGGTATCCAGCACCATGCAGACCTGGTATGCATCACGATGGAGCTGCAACAGCCTAGGAACAGCTATGCCAGTCAAAAGCATTACTGTCCCAGCTGCTTGCTTCTTCCTCCCTGCCAAAATTTACTGACCCCACAGCTCTGCCAGCAGCACAGGCCACGGTCACATTCCCTAACCCACTTCAGGCAAGAAATCAAGCCTGTCAGTTTAGAGAACTCAAGTAAGTGGCAAGAGCTAACTCAGGTACATTTGACTGAGTGGATTAGAGAGTGCTCCTACAAACCACTTTACCAGCAGAGCAAGGGGAGCAGTAATCTACAGCTAATGAGCAGTAACGAGCAGCTGCAGCAGACCGAGTCCCACAGTCTATGCAGCCACACATCTGCATCAAGTGTGCAACTCCAGTCAGTTCCCCGGGACAAGCTAAGGCCTAGCAGCTCTAACTAACTACACACACATATATATATATATATATCTCTATACATATCTATCTATATATCTATGTATACACCTACAACCATCTATAGATACACAATTTTATATATATATATATATACACACACCCCCCACTGAATGAACTGGTAGTTGTTTATATCTCTTTATGAGCCAAAAGTAAAAATTCTGTTTAACCTCAGACCATGATTTTACATAAAACAACTTAATTGGACAGTATGACAAAAATGCTGGCACATTTAAATTAAGGGTTCTGCTTCAAGCCCCTATTAGTAGTCTTACTTATTGTAGAAAAATAACCACACTGTTAAATGCTCTAATATTTAAACGGGATGCAAGAGTTGAACACTTTCACAGGATGTACTGTACTTCCTAGTGCTATGCTTTTTGGCAAGCACAAGACAGACAAATTAAGCAAGTTATCTTCTTCTGCTTGAAGACACAAACAAAACTAGGAAATAATGCTTTGAAAAAGCCCGAAGTCTTTGCTTTCAATACCTACAAAGAAAGTGGGGGAGGAGGGGAATTAAAGAAAACACCGGATTAATAATTCACTAAGACTTAGCACAAAAAGTATTCAGACAAAAATAAATTTAAATGAAGTGCTGCAATAACACAAATAAGAGCTCACCCTGATACAACAAAATAAAGAGAAGCAGTAAAAAAAAAAAACCTCTTTACCTGCCTAATTCAATTTATTGCATGGTCTTGTACAGAGAAGGCTTTTCCAATTATAGCTACAGGAGCTGCAAGAAACTTTTAAGCAAACATCTTCAATAAAAAAAAAGGAAAGTTGATTTCCTCACATAATGTGAAAGGTGTGTATTCAGAAAGTAAAACTGAGACCGAGCAAAAACGTGTTAATGGAGTTTATATAATAAGAACAGATAACGATCTAAGAAGAACCAAAAAGGTGGCTCAAAATAAACATTCAGTCAAAAGACTGTCATAAGCCAGCTTCTGTATGTGCAAAACTATGCTATGAACACTTCTTGCTTCAAGCATTTAGATCAGTGAAAAAAACCCAACCACTATGAGCCTACAGATAATGAAGTTAGCTAATTTAGGAAAGCATATCTATTTAAAATAACACATATATAAGTCCATATACAAGCAAGAAAAAAAAAAAAAAAAGAAGTGAGGCGTAAGATTTGATCACTGCAAGGCACATTTTTAATGAAAAGCTAGTAACAGCTGAAGGCTAAGGAAGAGTACTCTTCCTATTTTCTGCAGACAAGCTAAAATTAAAAAAAAAATCATTATGTAGTCCAAACATTCTGCATGAGGGAGCCCTGGAACATTTGTAACTGTAACTCGCATGTGTATAATGAGGACCTGCATTTTTTTTTTGGACGGGCACATGACAAAAGACACTGAACAGAAGGCATTTTCTAGAGTAATTACCCCTCCATTTCTAATATGAGGCAATTATTTGTGCTTTAATGGCAGCCTGCACCCCCAACACATAACGATCCCTAAATATAAAGGTAAAATAAACCAGAACCAATAAAGAAATGATATAAACTTATGAGTTAGAGCCTTTACCATGCTGCCCCTGTCCGACATCTCATTTTGAGAGACACGGAAGGATTCAAGAAAATCCAGGCATTATGCAGCATTTTTTTCCACCATTGCTTTCGGGACTTTGTCCAAAAGTAAGACCATCATTCATTAACGCATGACCAAAGCTTCAATTTTCATTATCTTTCCCACAAGCAAGTTCTACAGTAATAAAGCATCTCAGAGCTGCAACTCCTTTCATAGTGAGAACACGTTCCTGGGAGATTTCATAGGGACGTCGCTGTGGCAGGACAGCTTTGTGCTCGGGATGACAGCCTGGTGTCTCCAGGGGACGCGGACGGTGCCTGTCCCTGAACCCCGGCCACCCCACGGCCACGCAGATGTGTGGCCCTCCTGCGCCATGCAAGCCGCCTACAGCATGAGGTCCCCGCTGCTCGGAACGCACAGCCAGAAACGCTATTGCGGAGACAAAGCCCTCGCTACGCTCCTCCAAAACAGGCGGCGCGATGCCCCCGTGCTTCCCGGGGCGGGCGGAGACGGCGGCTCCGGCCGGGGGTCCGCGGGACGGGGGCAGC
>VWZW01001322.1:1670227-1752102 GCA_013397115.1 Edolisoma coerulescens
AGGGGCGGGCAGTGGCGCGGGCGGGGGGCCGGGCTGCGGTACTTTCCTGTTGCTCCGCGGTCCCCACGCGGTGTTGCCGAATCACTGGCCAGTCTAGAAAGATTTCCTTATTTTTTCCATTTCCCTCTTCCAAAGGAGAACAAATGGCAGGCTGCCAACGCCAGCCGAACGCACACAAGTGTCAGGTCAATGTTACAGCAGCGGCAGGATGGGCGGTGGGGAAACCTGGGGCCAAGAGTGCTCCTTGAGGGACGATGACAGCAGCTCATGCCCCTAGGTATTGCTGCCCATCCTAGAAACCTCGGGCGTGGAGCCACCCTCCTTTCCCCCTCCTTGCACAAAGGGGTCGCCATCCCTGAGCCGGAGGAGGAAGACACCTTGCAGGTCATTGCTGCTTAGCACGCCAGCTCAGCATCCCGTGTCGTTTCAGGGATAAATGCCGTCCCTGGCACTACTCGGTGCTGAAACACAGATGAGAAGAGACTGCTAGAGCAGCGTCTGTGCGCAGTGGAGGATTATAAAGACATAACTGAGTACTGAAAAAAACCCTTCCGCTAAGAGGTTAAGTTAAAAGAAAAGTCAAGGACTATGAAACTGAAGTAGTGCCAGATTTATGGTAATTGTCCCTTTTGAGTAATGCATTAACATACAGTCCTGAATTAACTGATCACAGGCCTGTTTGTATTTCTTTGGGGTTTTTTGTAAGCTTTGCCTTACTCAGTGAACCAGTCAGAATGTGCAAGTGCAGATGATTTATTTTGCTGAGCTACATCTCATGTTTTCAACTGCTTGTTTTACAGAGAAGACGATGGAGTCCACAAGAAAATGAATCTGCTTTTCAAAAGTCATGTACTAAAAACCATGTCAAAGCAATGAAAGATCGCAGTATTTGAAATTCTTTCTTATTCACAAACTCATTGAAATGATTTCTATAGAACTTCCTGCCTCTGTCTCGGGACATTTTCCTATTTTCACCATATTTTCTTTAGCTCAGTTGGTTGGTGTTAATAACACTAAGGTTGGAGTTCAGTCCCCTTTGAACCATTTACTTAAGAGCTGGACTCAGTGATCCTTGTGGGTCCCTTCCAATTCAGAATATTCTGTGATTCTGTGAAACCTCTGCAAATAGTAATTATAAAGCAATGCAAGCTAGGTTTCACTTCTTGGGTAGTTCTATAACATCCCACATGCCAGACATTCACATCAGTATGTGTCATCCCAAGTTCTTATACCCAATAGGGGCACCATTGAGTTGCAGTTCATCTGATCTAATTTTGGTTTAAGAGGAACAATCCCTTTAGGGTTCCTGTTTGTTCACTTGACCATAAAAAGCATGCAGGCTGCTAGTTCAGAATAGAAACATATTCAAAAAGAAAATTTCTTCCATGTCTTACAAAGTTGTAAATTGATACAGATGTAAGGAAAGGTGGCACAGAAAAACCGTTTTTGGTTGTATCTGAAGACAGAAAGTTTTGTACTTTCCCCCCATTTATATTAGTCTAAAATGAAAGATACTACTTGGCCTTAAAAATATTTCCTTCGACTACAGCTTCTGTAACTACATCCATTCTAATTTGTAAAGCAAATAGGCTTGACAAGCAAAACTTCAATATATTTTTGAATGCACAAGTATAATCTCTGACCCTTAAAAACTAGATCTGCAAAGAAATCCATAAGGAAACATAAAAGAGACTTTGTTTTCTGCTTCTGCCTGCTAAATAGCGGATTTATGCATCAGCCAGAAAAGGCCTGCCCCATGAGAACAAGGCCCATTAAAACATGCACCTTCATTCAAACCTCAAGAAGTTATAAATAATCCCACTTGTTACCACTATCTGTAAACCACTATGGAGGTCTCCAAGCCAGCAGATGTTACAAAATCAGGTCTGAAGCCTGGGTTTATGCAGAAATGCTTTACATAGAGAAGATCGATCAAGTCATGGCTGATCAATCATTGTATTGGGTTGCTTGGCAAGGTTCTGATAGCAGAAGCAATACAGGAGTGGCTTCTGTGAGAAGCTGCTAGAAACTTCCCCTGTGTCTGACAGAGCCAAGGCCAGACAGCTCCGAGGCAGACAAATCAGTGATGGGGGTAATGCCTCTATGGTAACGTATTCAAGAAGGAAAAAAAGTTAATGTGCAGATATAATTGTGGCCAGAGAAGAGAGGAGTGAGAATATGTGGGAGAAACAGCTCTGCAGACACCAAGGTCAGTAAAGGAAGGGGAGGAGGTGTCCAAGTGGCAGAACTGAGATTCCCCTGCAGTCTGTGGTGAAGCCCATGGAGCTCCACAGGGTTGCAGCGATCCACCTACACAGCCTGTGGAGGACCCCACATTGCAGCAGGTGGATGCCCAAAAGAAAGGCATGGCCCCGTCGGAAGCCCACACTGGAGCAGGGTCCTGACAGGACTTGTGACCCTGTGGAAGATCCATGCTGGAGCAGCCTGTTCCTGAAGGACTGCACCCCATGGAAGAGTGGCCCACGCTGGAGCCGTTTGTGAAGAACTGTAACTCATGGGAAGGACTCAGGTTGGAGAATTTCATGTAGGACTGTCTCCCGAGGGAGAGACCCCACACTGGAGCAGCTGAAGGACTCCTCTCCCTGAGGAGGAAGCAGCAGCAGAAACAACACATGATGAACTGACCATAACCCCCATTCCCCATCTCCCTGAGCCGCTGGGTGGGAAGAGGTAGAAAAGTGGGAATAAAGCCCAGAAAGGAGGGAGGGGCATGGGAAAGGTGCTCCTAAGATTTGTTTTACTTCTCATTGTCCTGCTCTGACTTTGATTGGCAATAAATTCAACTAATTTCCCCAAGTCAAGTCTGTTTTGCCCATGATACTAACTGATGAGTGTTCTCTCCCTGTTCTTATCTCAACCCACAAGCCTTCCATTATATTTTCTCTCCCCTGTCCAGTTGCACAGGGGAGTGACAGAGCGGCTTTGGTGGGCACCTGGCATCTGGCCAGGGTGGAACCACCACGTGGACAGAGACAGCTTAGGCAGTTCCATCATTAGTGTCTTAATACTAACCCTCCTGGCGTCCTTTCTTTTGTGCCAGAGCAACCACCTGGACAGCTAAACAGCAAGGTAGGTCAAATAGCAAGACTGTCCTCGGTGCTCCCAAAAAGCAAAAAATCCCAAAACAAAACAAACCCCTCAACAATTCTTTTAGTTTTATTTGTTTGTTTTCCCAGCCAGGTGAATATCCAGATCTAGCTTACTACACATATGAGCAATTGCTCCCATCAATGAACAGGAGAGGAATAACAAACCATGAAGTGGAAAGTGGTAGTAAATGCATCTGCCAGTTTCCACACTGTTAGATCAAACTTGAAACTGCAGACTTTTTTTCTTTTTTCTGAAGAAAGACTGCCATTGTTTGCTTTTTTTGGTGTTTGCATTGCTTTTTTAAATTGACAGCTAAAATGGCAACCACGTAAAAAAACTCAATTGTAGACTGTGAAAAATACTGGATAACATGAGAAAGAGGAGCCATTCACTTAGTTGTATCTTCTTCACTATCAGAAACAGTGCAGATGCATCTTTGAGAAAGAATTTCCAAAAGGAAACTCTTTCCCTCTATTTCCAAAGGATATCAGACTCCAGATTGCTAAAGCTATTGTATCTCTCGAATACCTTTTTTCATCTTGCTTTGCTTAGAAACAAGCTTGAAAGTTAATTTTAGGCACCAGAATCACAAGCCATGATGTGTTTTACAAGTCAGAGGGGGAAGAGAATCGCATTGAAAAATAAAACATTACCAAAAAAGAATTTGCTGAGCATTAAGAAAGCAGGTAACACAGCAACAAAGCACAGCACAGAGTATTGTGAGAAAATAAACAAACTGCCTACAAGAAGCCCAGCAATCACAGTTCTAAATCATTTGCAGATGTGAAGAGGTAACTGCTACCCAAGTCAACACAGCTTTGTGTAATGCTTCTGAAAAGATTTTTCCCCCTCAGAGTTACAATGAAACACCTAACACCTGTGAGTTATTCCTGCTTGGTAGCGGCAAACTGTACTAATTAGGGATAAAAGAGGACCTCAAGTGGCAGAAAGCAGCAGCTGCAGATTATATGAACTGCTTCAAAGCACTACTCATTAAACAGTTCAGCTCGTTTTCATCTCCCTGTCCCATAGACCCCATACTATGTTCCCCGTTGAAATGAAAAGGTCTGTTCTCTAACAGCTGCTCCATGGGCGTATTACTTTGGCCTCAAAGGTCCTTTTGTAACACCCTGCAAACAAATGGCATTTTACATACATGAGAAAAAACATGTTTCTGGGCTGTTGATAGCTGATACTTAAATTCTTACATTCCATTTACAGGGTTTTTTTCAGCTTCTGTTTAAAAATTTAAGTTCTCTTCATTCATCATGAGGCAACTCTAAGCAGCCAAGCTTGAGAGCAGCTCAGAATTTCTTCCTGAACCCTGGAGGTGCACCAAAACAGCCAGTACCTCTCTCTAGGGGCACAAAGCTCCCTCATCGTCAGCAGAGGACCGTGAACATTCTCAGTGTTCTGTTTCAGTGAGACAGGTGGGAACTGGTTACTCGCACACTTAAGCTGCAACAACTTGTTTCAATGACATCAACTCTGGTTCAAAACCAAAGGGTGTGTCCAACTTTTGCTCAGCTTGTAGCTGCAACACTGTTTTTGGAAATGGGAAATAAAAATTTCAGGTCTTTCTTAGCCCAAGAGGTTTGAACTGCAGCTCCCTGGTTTTGGAGTGCTCTGTGACAACACCAGAGTCACTGCTCCTGAAGCTAAGCTTAAAATGCACATAGAAATGCCTGAGTCAAGGCAGGAATATATATGTAAGAGGAGACTGGAGTCTCTACCCTGCTGAAGAATCCAGTACAATTACTCTCAGAAGTTGCTCTCATACATGTTACCTAGAGCTCTTTTTTATTCCAAGATACGCACTGGTAGGCTCTTGATGTACTGCTCTCTCTTCCTGTACATTCCTACAAACTTCAACTGACCTGCCCAAACCGTCAGAGGATGGGATGCGGAGTACAACAGAATACATATTATTTAGAAGTCAGATATATGTAATCTAGACCTTTTACCACTAGCAAAAGTTCAAACCTTTAGTAAATAACACTTATTTTATACATTTTTTCTTTGCATGCCATCTTGGAATGCATAAAGATATCCACGAACTTCTTCTTTCATAACATACTTTCTTATGAAAGCTGAGATGAAGAGAGTATGATTAGAAAACTAAAAGATTAGTCACACACCCCTGCAGCAGGACCTGTTCTAGCACATTTCTGTCATAGTTTGAAACAGTGATTGTGACTTAGATATATAATGCACATTTTTCTAAATCAGTGAGATACAAGGGATTAAATCAGTGTGTAGATGTAAGGACAAATAAAGTTTAGTTTTAGCTTCCTGATTCTAACCACAATAGTAGAAGAAGTATAGAAACACTTTGTGGTCATGTTTTTTCTTAATCATTCTGATAAAATAATGCAAATGTCAACAAATATTAGCTACTAATTACATACTCTAAACTACACAAGCTACTTAGAAGAAGAGAATATTCAAACTTTAGATTTTGTCACCGTCCACATGAACTTTTCTAATGGGGTGAACATGTCTAAATCCTGTAAAAAAATCCATCAAAATATGCTCAGAGACTTCGAAGACTACATACAGACATGATTTATAATCTGATCTGTTATCCAAGCCATGTTATGCTGTCTGACTTTTTGAAAAATATCCTTATCCTATTTTTTAGTCGTCAAAAAATTAGGCGTTTTCAAGCTTTTTGTACTCACATGTATCACTTCTTGCATTTCACATTAATAAACTGCTCACATTACAAAGTATTTGCAGAGTCAGCCTGTGGAGAATGTTAAGTAATGTGGCAAGATAATGTTAGGTGTTCTACAGACTATGAAAAGGCAAACCTGTGGCTGGACGTGCATCAGAGCTAACATGAGAGCATGCTGAAAATAAATGAGAATACTCAGAGCACTGTGCAATGTTGGTGCCAGTGCCAGCTGCTTTTGCAAGCTGGGAGAAAGTAGAGACAAGGGCTACTGGTTCTTGCAGAAGAAAACTGCCAGAAGTGCAAGAAAATCACTTCTATCACTCCAAAACGTAATTTATGCTGTCTTGATGGAGAGTCACACAGAGAACAAGTTCAGAGAGCTTGTAAAGACACCCACAGCACCCATAGGTGAGAAATTAGTTCAACAATGGCTGGTTAATTGTCAGTTACATCTGAGATGATGAATATATAACCACTGAGATTTTTAAATGCCTTTCAGGTATCCTCTGTCCACAAAGACCAGTGATCAGCTTCACCCTCAGAAACACGGCTCTAAAAACAAGGGAGCAAAATGATAGGTGACCAGATAAAGTGACAAGTTTGGTGCTGGCAGCAATTACCTGACTCCTTAGAACAAGAAACCCTGGGTAAAAATGCATCCTGTATTTGCTTATATATAGAGAAATAATAAAATTGAGTATGCTCAAGCTGTTCTCAAAAGCATATGGTGAAGAATTAGAGGGAGAAAAAAAAATCCACCCTCCCTCCTGCAACGTATCCTATTCCTTTCAGTTATGGTATGCTTAGATATTACTGGAAAGACACACAGTACTAAATACCAACATCAAAAAATGTGGTTTCCAAACTGAGTAGGTCACTTAAATTATGTAACATGTTTCTCACAAGCAGAAAACATCCTTTGGACAACATTGAAGATGTCCTCATTGTTTAAGGGAAGCTCTGCACATATACTAAAGGATCAGGAGCTAAATATAAAAGACATTGCCAAGAGACCCCGAGACGACACAACATTTTACACTGTGTCATATGTGCATTACATAATAGGGAATTCACTGCCTAGGTCGAAAAAGCAAGACCTCTATTTAGTCCTACTAAAGTGTAATGATATCAAAGGAGCAAAGCTTTCTTCTTTTTCTTTACTACAGTTCATTTTAAATAAAAGTTAGAACCAACTTTTCTCCCTTCTCGGAAACCTTGTTATGTTGAGCATGATTGTTTTTAGTTCTTTGTCAGTGTGTTCACATAGGTGCCTCATAACCATAACTATTCAGAGGTACTCCACTCTTTCCTTTGTAAAAGCATTGAAGTGCCTAATGTCCAGTTAATAAAAGGAAGTCTAAAAAAGTCACCTCTTTTTCTCCAGTATTATGAACATAAGTTATCTGCAAATTGTTGTAAAAACTCATTTAAGAATAAAATGTAGAATAGCAGCAGATGTAAATACTGTTTGAGTTGAAAATGCACGCACTTCAAACACATACTCACTGCATATCTCCCGATTAAAAAATACACCAGTTCCATTCCTGTTTTGAAAAACCTACAGCCAAGCTTCTTATTGCAATAGCAGCACTAGCACTCTGAAACTTCATCATATATGAAACCTCCACAAAAGCTGAAGAAGTTGCTGCCAAAGCAAGTTCCCACCTTTGCTTTGCTGCATACAAAGCACGTATCTGGCCAAGGTAGATACCAGTTTATCAAAATGCATGCATCTTCCCTCCCTCACAGTGATGGCAGCTCATTAAAGAAGAAAGTCGCCAACTATGATATAGACGTTCACAGTGTTGTGCAGCATGGGAGCTGCTCATCCTTGAACAAGATAGTCTTTTTGACTGCCAATTCAGTTTCAAGCAACAAACCATTCTTGTTGGTCCCAAAAATATTTTATTTTCTTGCTCTAATTTGTCCGTTTAAAATATTTAGGAGTGCTCATATGAAAGTGATGAATAGGCACATAATTATGTCCATCTTTATAAGATCCAAACCTAAGAAAAACATTCAAGAAAGCAATACTATTACAACATTATTTAACCCATGCAATTAAAGCATACAATTACTACCCTTCTTCTGAATGTTCTAGGCAGTTTATTTCAGAAACAGGCCCCAACTCTTACTTAAATGTAAATCAGATTCTATGTAACCCCTCCTACTAAAGGTCTTTGAGTATAATGGAGACGATTAATTACATTGATTCCATTGATGCCATAGGCAGTCTATAACTGGAACTCCAGCTGACAAAGCTGAGTGTTGCATTTATCTAGTCCAATTCTCAGCTAAGTTTTTAGTCCTGATTTCAGTGGAGATATAATTCTAACACCCATAGTATGAAAACAGTCAACCCTGTTATTAATATTGTACATCTCACTTTCAAAAATTATGGTGAAAATTGTAATTTTTCACTCCATATTTAAATATGAAAGTTTTGACAACTGACTGTTATGGTAGACAGACTTGCAAAAGTAAAATTGAGTACTTATTCAAAATATCAGTGCTAAGTAATATTTAAGAGCAGTGCCATTGTATTTCTAAAGTAGAGTTAACCAGAAAAAGTTAAATCTATTCCAATAGGGTATATATTTTCTGATTATAGGCAGACAAAAGAAATTAGGACAAGATTCTGTGCTGAAGTCAACTGAGAAAAATCTGAACGTGAATGCTAACTGTAGGCAAGTTCCATCATGTGGAAAAGTCTGGGCAAACTCCATGTGGAAAAGTCTGGGCAAACTCCTGCTTAGACAGGAAGCCAGTGGCTGAGTGGTACATAAAAAGTGAGTAAGCTCAACTGTTAGGTGTATATGAGAAAGTAATATATTCTCCATTATGCTTCTTAGGAGTAGTAAACATGGCATTGCTGGAAATTATCTCTCTGTGGCAACATCTATCACAAACCTCATGACTCTCACTGATATTAATATTAGAATAAATACCTTTCTCTATATTTCTCTTCCTTATGCAATACCAGTGGAAAAATAACAGCAATTTAGAAATAAATAACTCTTTTACATTAAACCTAGTCCCTTTTTTTTTTGCCTTCTTGACACATGTAACATACTGCCTCAGGCATTCTCTTTAATTTTTGCTCCAATTATATGGTATGTTTTAAAATGCTTATGCAAAAAGTATTTAAGGTATATATTGTATTTGGTATTCTAAGTAACATTATATTAAGACCCCAATCTCCAAAGTGCTGAGAAACATGGAAGATCTTTCATCATCTATAAAATGAGTCACCACACCACTTGGCAAATATCCCTATCTAACAATCTCAGAAATTAATCGCCTGGGTGAAATGAGCATTTTTGCAATTTACACTGTGACACAGCAGACTGATTTTCCCAAGGTACATGCCAAATCAATCGAAAAAATGGAATTACAAATCAGAAGTTCTTGACTCCTACTCTTCTGCTCAGTTGGGTACTGATCAGTGTCTCCCACTTTAGAAATAATTTTGTTCCTAAACTTCTCTTTTACAAGATGCCAGGTACATCATCCCCTTCATTTTCTATGAGACACACTGACCTGGGATTGAAATGGATGTCCTCAGGAACTTGGCTGGGATCAGTGACAATTCTATCATTGTCAACATAGCTATCCACGTGATGTGGGATTCTAAATTTGGCCATCTGGACTTCTGAATCACTTAAACCAGCATGAGATATGCGGGCATAACCCAGCCTATCAAATATGAGAAGAGCTAGTGTGAAGAAATAACTCAAGGCAATTTCACCATATTCTTCATGAATGTATCTTTTTTTCCCAAGAGTTGTGCTTTAACTTCCCAACACAATTTTCCATTTCTGTGTATCTCACCTTCAAAAAACTGAAAGTGCTCCATAAACAGGATCATAACACCATGTCACAAGTACAAAAACTGAAAAACCATAAATGTTTAACAGTAAAAATAAGTTCTATGTCTAAAAACCTTTTTTAAAAATTACAGCTTTAGAATATGAGTGTTGGTAGAAGCTCACCAGATTTTCACTGAGAAGATTTCAATATGCAAGCAAGAAACTCAAGCATCAATTGAATGAATAATGAGAAAAATTCAAATTGCAAATAGAATTTTAGTTGGGTTTTTTTAAGTCACCTTTTTTTTCTTTTTTACTCAACTGTTAAGACAGCTATCAAGTTCACAAGTTCTACTCGTGTGAACACTGCAGAATTTGCATAGTTTAGTCAGAATAAGCTGAATTCCATCCTGGTACATATATCACCAAGAGAATGATTTACAAGCAATTTGGTATTAAAAGATATGGAGTGCATAGGTCCTGTGCCTCAATATGGGCTTACACAGTTCAAGTTTTCACTAAATCCAGCATGAAGATTGGCTGGATTAGACCAGCATTTTGCTTCAACAAACCCTAAGATCATAGTTCAAAATTTGTATCTGCTATGTCACATACAAATTAGGGCTTAGCCTTCACATTTTAGAATGAAGTCGCAAAGCCAGAGCTTTGGAAAAATGTAGTTTTATGCTACCAAAGCAGAGTAGATCTGAAGGTTTTTGACACAGAATGATGAAACCTGTAATAGTGTCTTTGCAAATTATATTCAGAAATATACCAGTTCTTGTGCTCCTGAGATCACTGTTTCACATTACTTTATGATAGATCCAATTGCCCATAATAATTGTTTAGGGATGTAAGACTCTTCCACAATCACTCACAAAAGATTTTAAAACTGATACCCATAAAGATGCTTAAACCAACAAGTAAGTGATTCACTTTAACATACCTGATTACTCCACGATACATAATATAGCTACACCACCTGTCACGATCTGTACTGTCAATATCCTAGAAGTGAAAGGGAAAAAAGTCAAACAAATAAGATACGTGTTCATCTGGGTAGGCTTTAAATCAGTAATAGACCAATGTGTAAACTCACTGCAGAAAAATATTTTGCCTAAACACTGTAATAAGGTAGAAAGGAAAAACCTCACTGTTAGACATGGACAAATCAGACAACTTTTTGACATCTCTTAATGCAGAGCTCATTTTTAAAACAAAAGAATCACAGAATTAGAGGCTGTCTGGAGGTCACCTACTCCTAACCCTGGTCAAAGTAACTTAGGTTGCTCAGGGCCTTATGTAGCTAACTTTTCAATATCTCCAAGGATGAAGGTTTCACAACTTCACCAGGCCCCTGTTCTAATGCTTGACAACCCTGCGACTTTCTGTTGCTTCTGACATTTCCCTTGTGGCAACTGCTGTCCATTGCCTCTTGTTCTTTCCTCCTTCTTCTCCACCTTCTCTGCAAGATATCATGAGGTAGCGAAAGATTGTATTTGAAAATGGGAATGTATTTTCTTCCCTGTCTATATTTAAGTTACCATTTGAAACAGTAAGCTGAGTGTTTCCAATATATATTTTCTCTAAAGATGCAGTATTCTTATATTACCTGGACATTTCCATTTTTTATTAATTCAGTATAGTCTCTGGACCCAGGAGCTGAAGTGATGTATCCTAGAAATACAACTTGCTTAGAGCTAGTCTTCAGTAGGTTTGAAACAGCTATTGCTTGGAGTTTTCTGTCCAAGTCTTCTCTGAAAGAAATGGAAAAGACTTTAAGACACATACATTTTATCTCAGAATCTTTGTGCTATGACATAGTAAACCACAAATCAATCTGGTACCATTTTTGTTGCTCAGTATTAGAGAGCAGGGAAGTTCACAGAAAGCTCATTGATTCAAAATTATCACTACATTTGATAAAAGCCACATGGCCATGGTAGATGTAATTCACATTCTCTTTCTATCCATTACAGGAACAACATTTTCTATTACTGTTTTGTTTTTAATACCGATCCCATCACTAGGAAATGTGAATGCTAGTGTTTTGGTTATCTAAGGCTTTGTCTCTGCTTGCACTTAAAATTACACTGTGCTAGCACAATGTGGTGCATAACAAAGAACTTACATGCTAACAAAAATTTTCCGATGGATAGACCGTGGTAAATATAGTCTTAAAGTCTGGGTCCCATAATTTATGAAACATAACTTGAGTTACATCATTGGCATTACTTAATTACATTTGGCACATATTCTACATCTCCTCAACAAAATTTATGCAAGAGTTCCCACATGACCGAAAGTAATTGCGTAAGTGGGGCCTGGTAAAATACTTCACTAGATCCCAGTCCCTGTCCTTGGATTTGTCATAAAATAATGCAAAAGCAGTTCTCTTTCTATGATTCTTCGTGTTAATGACTTTAAACAGTTGTGTAAATCGTGTTGTCTTCTAGATTTTGGTAGTCTGGACTAAGTAACATTGACAGAGAGAACTGATTTTGGAATCTGTAAACCCAAAAGAAGACAAACAATTTAAGTGCAGCTATGCTTCCTAAAAAATGGTACTTCTGACTGAAGCAAACGCATTAGGGAGAAAGAGCACACAGACAGGAGACAGAAACCCACCACCCCCAAACACTTAAACAGAAGCCTGACCTAGGTATATATGAAGTTGCCTGCTCAGCTAGCTGCTCTTTCCAGAATTACACCTCTCCAGAAGATGGGATCTTTTAAAGGCACAGACATAGTTATATTCCCACACTTTAAAAATCATATTTAAAAACAACCCTAGTTATCCAGAATTCTATAGTCTATGTCAACCTAAGAAGCAGAAGAAAAAAATACTAAAAATTAGTTATGTGCAGCATTTAGTTACAAATTCATTCCCCTCTAAAACACAATCTAATTTGCATTCATTTCCCATGTGTCTCCTGATATTTTCTCCTTCATCTTTATCTCATTTCTCTGCCAGGGGAGAATACAATGTTATTTTCTTCTACTTTGACAAACACCTTCTCAGACAGGCAAGTCTAATCATCTGTGTGAGGTACAGAATTAAATTCCTTTCTAGAGTTAAAAATGGGGAATGATTTCTGACAACTATATTTGTTTAGTAAATGGAAAATCTATAAACAATTTGCAGGCTTGGTGCAGTTTCTACTCAGGGGAGGGAAATGGGATACAGAGAATTCCTATGGCTTTCTGAACAGCTTCTTTGTGTTACGATATTCTGCACCCTATCCATAAATTTGCCTCTCCATGAATTGTAAAAATTTTTTTTAAATTCCAAATCTTACTACATAGCCACAAACATACTAGATATCCCATCAAATGTAACAGAAATTACAGCTACATGGAGCATTCACAAAACTATCTCTTATTAATATTCATTACACACAAGTAATCAAAACATTGTTTTCAAGAATTGAAATAGATACCTTATTCTTTTTCATCACTTATTTGACTTATTTGTATAATTTTGGTCTTCTGAATTCAGAGATCAGACTTCATATTTCCACTTGCATACTCTCAGAAGGAAATTGATGGATATTTTTGCTGCTGTTTCAACACTGTCCTTTCTTGGAGGTTTCAGATTTGTTACTTTTTATTTTTAATAAATAACATTTTTCCATTTATGCTATCTATCTCTAACTGTACCTATCTGCACTCGTTGTGGAAAAAGTCAGAAGGATGCTATCCTGCACTAAGATGCATCTGTAGCCCTATCATTTGTTTTGACTTTGCAGAACAGTATCTTTAAAATCTCTACTAATTCAGATAGTAAGTTCAGCTGAGTTTTGCATGACACATTTGTCCTACTTAAAAAATGCTTCAAAATTTTAAACAAGTAGTTTAACCAATTTTAAACTGTCATTCTATTTCTTCAAATGTGCCCTGCTAGAACCAGTATCACAGCAGCAGATTTTAAAGGGTACAAAAGAAATCCCAGAAGTTCGCAAATTACATTACATGACTTTGCACAGTATATGTAAAAATAAATAAAACACACACTCTTCATTTCCGAAGTGAGCGACAACAAAATCAACCAGCTTCCCTGTGAAGTTGACAGTCAGGGAGATGGCAGGTGCAATCTCTCCCTCTGGAGATGGAAGGAGGTGATGGGTCGATTTTACAATTGGATACCTTGATAGTGCCATAATCCTACATGAGGAGAGGCAAAAAGTTACATTTTGTGGTTCACAAGCATCAAAGGTGTGAGCTAAGCAGGCAAATGTGAGCAGAAGACTAACAGTCACTGAACAAAAGTAAAGGACCAGAATACAAACCACCTCTAGTGGATTTTTCTGAATATAGGAGGTTTCCCTCTAAAATACTGCTTAAGTACATGTCTAAAAATATATAATCAAGTTAATTCCTACACTAAGAAATATCATTTCATAAATATGAATTCTTTCACTGAGCTTTTCACAATCCTTATTTCAGACAAAACAGAATTTTATACTACCAGAAATGAAAATGTATTTTATTGATAGTAGAAGTAGGTAGAAATACATCTTAAAAATGGGAGATTTCTTTTTTTTCAGCTTCTCTTTGGACATTTTGTATTAGGTTTTTCAATGTATTTCATTAATAAAATCTCAGAGAATGACTTCTCTGCCCCATTCTGCCTCCAATAGACAGGCTCTGGAAGAAGAAAGTTACTAAATGCCCCTCACACATGGCAAAAATTAAATAGCCATTGCAACATCAGTAGGAAGTTCCATCTGCAATAGAGATATGTATATCCCCCTGAAAAAAAAAAGCCACATTATATGCCACCATTTCTCCAGAGGGCAAATATATTTAAAGATATGCAACTGGTAGGTTGTCAAGCATTAAGGTAAAATTAGACACAAAATATCTGGTCAAACAGATATGCACCCTTCTATTCCCATTTCCCATTATACCGCCCAAGCTGGATTTAATGAATTGAAAATTTCTCATACCTCCTGATGTGCTACATTTTCCAACTGCTAGCACATTTTTAAGACTGAACTATAAAATTCTCATAGCCCAAAACAAAATAATGTGAAAAGGGCATCAGATACAGTACTTGGAATGCTAAACTTCCAAATCTGTACATTAAAGGGCAGGATGCCATTCTCTGCATCCCCAAAACCAAAGTAGCTTACGGGGGCAGGCACGAAAACCTGATTGTGTTTAACAATGAGAAAACTCCATCCACATTGCATGGTAATGCTAATGAATCAAAGCCTCTTCCTAAAAGACAAGCTTCAACAAGTGGTTATGGTGATTATTATTCCAACTATTCTTTGCTTCTGTATTAGTGCAGTTTGTATTGGGCAGTACATTTACACCTATTTACCATCACTGTGCATGTAAAGATGACTCACCCCCAAGTGTGATCTCTTGTGCTTGGACCAAAATCTGTATAAAATCCTAGTCTTTCTCCTAGCCACATTGTTGGATCATGGTTTCCAATGAATGGCTTAGAGGCATCACTCTCTATAATAGTGATAAAATCTGCTTCTAAAATGGGGGGGAAAAAAAGAAAAAAATTTCACATTTATAACTGTTACCTATAAATTGGACTTACAAATAACTACATAATGTCATTATTTCCCTTTTGATCACAGAGGGACGGACACAAGCCCTTCAGGAGTCAGTCACGACAAATCAATGTTGGCCACAAAGTCATGCCCAAACTTCTGGCTACTGCAGGCCACACAACCTCTGATGAAGATGTACTTGGTGTCTGCTTGCCATAGCTCATCCCTGGTGCATAACCAGAGATACGTGAGACTGCAGAGTACAGCTGGCCTGTGCAGACCTCGTGCCATTTCAAAAGCGTTAGAGATACTGTGCACACAAATTAACAGCACGGTAGCAAGTCTACTGCTTTCAACTTGATGAACAAACACTACATAGCACATCTGCACTTCCCTTCATCTACCAAATCCTGTTGTGCTTCAAAGGGTCCTGTGCAAGACAGAACTGGATGCTGTTGCCAAAATAATTATTCAGCCCAGAGTAACCTAGCATCAGCCCCAAGGCATGGTAACAAAAGGGTTCCCAGCTCCAGTGAATTGCTGACGAATTGCTGACCATCTGCAGCCACATCACTTTCTCACAGCACTGTGGGCCCTCCCTGTTTACATGCAGAGGTATGGTTTTTCCAGGGGAACATGATGGGTTCTCCTATATTTTAACTGCAGGATACAGGAAGAGCTATGCAGTCCCTTGAGGAACTGGCATCTAAGAAACACCTGCCCATGCCTGAAGGAAGGTGGGAGTCTGCAAGCTGCCCACAGGCTGAACCATCCAGACTCAGCTTGAGCAGCAGGTCAGCACAGCTGCAGCAGCAGTAAGTGCTCCCTTCTTGCTGCAATTATGCCCCCCTTGGAGTGTTCTCCTACACAGGAAGGGAAGTAGAACCACCACTTCACCCACAGCCCTTCCACAAGGAATTATGGCCACTCCATCCAGCACCACTCAACACAGAAGATTTTTTGCTTTGGAAATGTCATATGTAGCAGTGTAAAGCATTGTCAGCAGGGAAAATGGGAGTTCAGAGTTCTTAAGTGGATTCCCAGGTTTTTCCTTCTACATCATTAGCACAGATGCTGATCACAGAAACAGTAACTGAAACCATTAGGAAGGGTTGATGTTGGATCCCTCCACGGCAGACAGAAATTCCAGTCACAAAAGCCATTACATGTTGCATCTTCACTATTCCAACAGAGAGATGAGCCCAAGGAACACACACCACCACACCTTTAAAGACAACCCCTATCCTGAAGCAGACAGCCACACTTTCCTCTGTGGCTCTCAGAATCAGGAACTATTATAGGAATTTCTAGCTTAACTCTGAATGCATTAATGAATGCATTTACTTACAATGTTAATGTAGTATTTTATATAACAATATACATGTAACATAAAACTCCAGAATGCTGTTTCCATCTATTAGAAATCATGATTTATTAATTTATATTTTGGAATTTCCTGCCTTTTTGACTTACCAATTGTCTTTTTTAGAAGTGATATTTCATTACCACAAAGAAATGCCAATGGACATGACCAGGTAATCACTTTTTCTAATATTCATTAATTTAAACTATAGGTACCAGAAATAAATGCATTCATTAAAATTCATAAATAAATATGCAAAGATTAAATAAGCACCCAGACATAAACTATGGAATGACTTACGTACAAGAATGCTCCAAATTTCGATTCATTAAATGTCCTGGCTGTTTTCTCATATCACCAGACAGCCAGCATAGCCCAGATCTCTGAACCTTTGGTCATGGGACAATGGAGCGAACGATGCTAAAATCAGTCTCTTCCCTAACTCCTGTGTATCTCTGCCACAAAACCAAGACTTGCACAGGAGCACCTGTCAGTGCCTTTTCACTGCTTGTGTCTGTAAATCCTGAGCTGCTCAGGAAAATCCTGAGGTGGACTGGAGAACAACAAATCCTGAAATGGCAGCATGGACGTTTCCTAATCTCCTGAACTACCTTAGATCTTAAATTGTCAGTCTCCTGTCTACCCTATCTCATGGGCATCGCAGGAAAAAAGTAACACCTACAAGCACTACTGGCCAATTCCTTTCAATGCCCTCTGCAACAGCACTAATCTTGAGTCCAAATTCTTCATTTCCTATAGCTAATATTCCAACCAAAATCCTGCCCATGAGCAACAGTTTAGATGCTCTTCTTTACGCTAAAATCATGACAACCAAACTAAAATTGCTACTTTTCTTGCATACATTGGTCTCGTTCAGTGATGGAAACAGACTTGTCTGTCTCTCCTCTGCATTCATTGTTTAGGGCATTTGAATTTCACACCCTTTAGGAATTATATAACGCTTCACATCTAAAAAAACCCACAGAGAAGTTATAAAACATTGTATTTTATCTAAAAGGATATTTACCTTTGTAAATACCATTTTATTTTATCTAAAAGGATGTTATTTCATTTATGCAAAGAATTTCTCTATAGACAAGTAACTCATTAGCAGTATGAGAAGAAAAATCCAAATAAGAAATAAAGTGTTTCCTCTGACCAGAAACATCTTTAAAACATATTAAACAAATTATCACCTCTGCAAATGGTTTTTTGACTGAAGTGATTGTACTGGAAGAGCTCACAAATTGAGGAGAAAGTCACTAAACACAGGCTCTTGTGTTAATACAAAAATGGCCTCAGTTACCAAGCAGATGTTTTCACTTCTGTCTCTTCAGATGAATCCTCCCAAATATAAATGAAGCAGGGAGAAAAAAAAGTTACCTGTCTGATGCAGCAAATTAGCTGATCCTTCCAAATTAGACCAACCTTCATTGTCATATCCAAATCTAAAAGGCCAGATCATAGCAGAGAAATCCCTTTTTGGAACCTTAAAAAAATGAATGGAAAAAAATTAAATACAATTCAAATTTTATGTATTGTAGCTTTGCAGTTAAGAACATCAGACACACAGTGCCATAAAAGACATACAAGAAGAGATGTTTTAACCAATATATTTTCCTAATAAAACTGTAAGAATTACAAAAGACTAAATCTGCTATTAACAAGGGAATAAAAGTCATCATACTTAAAATTAATTTGTACAAGTAACAGTAAACAAATGAAGAGGAAAGAGACAATGCATCTTTTCATCTTACTAAGAGGAACTACACACTTTCTGCCACACAATAAGGTACTACAAACCTGAATTAATTGAAAAAGGAAAGCCAACTGTATAAATCTGTGAGTGTTTGTGAATCTAACACTAAACTTCATGAGTGTTAACCATCTTGTTATTACCATTGTAATACTTACTTTCTTGCCAGATAGAACACTGGAATTTTCTAATTTTTATCCAATTTCCATAACTAGTCTAAGTCTAATCTAAGTCAACCAACTTTTCAGAGTTATGATACAATACAGAACCATAGAATTCCTTCATCTGGAAGAAACTTCAGGAGGTTATCTGTTCAAACTTCCCCTACATGAGGTCAGGCTGCTAACAGCATTGTCCAGTTTGAATACAGTTCAAATAAACTAATTTATAAAAGTGATGTTCAAATTGAACATATGAGGCAAGAGTCTCTCAAATTTTCAAAATATTTTTTCCTTCGTAGCATCACTATAAATCTCCAAAGACCCAGACATTTCAATTTGACATGAATTTATAAATTAAATTTTTGCATCTTCTTTTATGCATTAGTTTTTCTGAATACTTGGTTACAAAGATTTCTTCAGCAACAATTAACACACCTAAGGTATCACACACACATTTTACTGTATATTTGAAAGTTACCATTCTCACAAACACCCTACTCACCCCTTGGCCCAACTTCTTGTGGTAAATTTTATAACGTAAACCCAATCCAAGCAAACCAACACCGACAAACAGCCACAATACTTGAAATAGAAAAACACAGAAAAAATGTTTTTAATGCAAGAAAAAATAATGTTATTGTTGCTGTTAAACAGGACACTGTTACTCTAAGGTGTGCTATTCATAGAATGAGAAATGTGTACATTTAAGTGACAACACCAGATCAAGGCAGTATCTATGTGTGCAGAATATGTATTTGTGTGCAAATACACTCTCCAAAACACAACATGCTGAGCAGCTAAAATGCACCAAAACTCCTTGGAATAGTTATGTAAAAATTATACCTACTGAAGAATTCATTATAGGACACGAGTAAGAGCATCATGTAAGCCCTTCAGTGTTTTCCTCTCTAAGTATGCATTTGTAGTACACAATTTTTATTTTGTATTATTACAATGTGTGGAATAAAATTTAATTTACTTTGCAAGCCTTTAGATGTCAGAAAGACGTGACTCTTGCCAGACTTCCAAAGTGGTCATTTGTTTGACACACTCTTGGAAAGGCAGTGCAGCTTCACAGAAAGCATATTCAGAGCTTTCCCATTGCTCCTGTAGCCTTACAAATAACCAGAGTGTGCACTTAAAAGCTCTCACCATTCAGCACAATGTAATTTGATTATCAAAGCCCTCTGCAGTTATTTCATTTACACAGTTGCATATTCTATCTACAACAATTACAGTAACTCCACTTTATTCTTTCATATATTTAAAAATATATGAAATTATTTTAATGCAAGTTTTCTGGAACAGTTTTGTGTAGAATTTAAATACATTTTATAATGGATGATGTCAAAAGGAAGGTCATGCTACTTATATTAGCACATGTCAAGCAATTTCATACTCTGCAAGACACAAAGGTGCTTAGAGGGGAAGCTGAGAAACAGTACAAGTCTGGGAATGATGAAGTACAAGAGGTACTGTTGCAATGTTACAAGGTTAGCTGAGCAAGGACTGTGCTTTGTGACAGCTAGTATTTTGAAATATTAATTTACTTTTGTGAAATGTTTCTTAGCAGTAAAATGCAAACCACTTTAAATGGTGCTCGTGTTGCCTCTGACACACAAACTCTCCCAGGCCACATTCTTTTGGCTCCTGAGTATACAGGGTAAAGACCTCCAAAAAGATTCCAGAAACAGCCCTGAAAAACTGTGAAGCACCATTGTCTCCTTTTTCCAAATGCAGCAAAATGTACACAAATGGCAAGTAATTTGTTTCAAAGTCACAGAAGAAGAAAAGATGCACGAATTGGAATCTTCAGCATCCTGATCTCTGTAGGGTTACCATGCCCTAGTGCCTAGCATTTTGTGCCTTTACCAAACTTCACACTATTGACAGACTTTTTTCTTTAGAAACAGTAAACTGACAATGAAAACAAATCAGGGGCTCAAATGATTGTAGAGAAATAGTTGAAAACATTCATATGGTTTAAAAGCCAAAAAGTGATAAAACCTCAAACATTTGATTTTCATTTCCCTTCAAAACCTAAGGAAAGAAGCAGACCCCACGTACATAATCTGAAAAGCTGGGATCCTTAGACATAGTTTACAGGCAGCAGATGCCAATGGTTTGCCGAGGACAGGCCTGGTGTGAAGGCAGAGCCGGGCGCAGGCGCTGCGCTGTGCTGCCGGCCGCAGCGGGCACTGCGGGATGGCCTCCTCCCGCAGGAGTGCCACACCGGCCAGCAGCTCTGGGCCAGTGCCCCCACGCTGCCAGCCAGCCCACACAGCCCGAGCAACGCTGTCACACCGAACGCCTTCCAAATCGCCATACTGAGTGGGCTGGGAAATCATTCCCGTCTTTTGTACACGCAACGTGAATCCCAAGGTCCGGAGAGGCCTCCTCCTCAACCACTAAAATGAAACCACAAATGATGCTGAATACATTTTCACATTTTGGTTTTTGCCCAGTTTTTGGTCTCTGTTTAACACACGCCATTAGGAATAGCCTCTGTCAGCCACAATCACAGTGAGTCAGATCCTCCAGTAGTATATGTCATCATTAGCCTGGAACAAGGGAAATACCAACTACAAGCCTGTCTCTAAAACTAGTACCAAAAAGCATTTCTAAAACATCCGAGCGAAACTCTCCGCAGTGTTACTTTTTTTCTTCAGAAAGTATTCCTAGAGTCATGGACAAAAGGAACTAAAATTATACTTACATAGTTTAGTATAGTTTTTACTCTTTTTGAAGAATGGCTTTTGTTTGCTTTTCACTTCAAAGACAGAGCTAAGGTCTTTCTTGGGTCCTGTTAGAAAGTCTACCCCAATACATAACATTATAAAACCTGTAGAAAGATAAGTAATTAGTTTTTTCATAGGCCTTTAATGTATTCAACATTGCTCATAAACACATCTTTTATGAACTCACAGCTGTTGTGTTACAACACAACAACCTTATGGCTCCAACAACAAGGAGGATTCAAAGCACAAATGCAGATAAATGCCACACCTAATGTGGCAATGCAGGAACTATGAGATTTATTGACAGCACTCTCAAGTAAAGACTTATTTGCAGTACAGTTCCAGGGTATTATGTCAAAAAGGCTAACACATGGTAGATAAACTATGCTAAAATCCTTCCAGGCCATACTGATGGCTACAGCTCTCAGCTGGGCCCACTGTTTTCAAAGTTTACTGAATTTAACCTGGACAAGAACAACTGAGTTACACCTACATATTACAGAACCTTAAAATAACAGCTTGATGAAAAATGTACATTGATGATTGCAGATACCTATTATCTTTGACAATTAACTGCTCTGTCACCAAGATACACGTTTTTCATATAGGAACTACGAAAGCAATTGCTCAACACTTTGTTCTAAAACTGAGTAAGTAGACTGCAGCAGGTTGAAAGGCCAGTTTAACATGGCAGCAACTTGTATTCTGGAATTCCAGAGCCAAAAGAAATAGATCTGCTTTTTAAGAACAGACAACTAAACACACCTACAGATACATTTTAAAAGCTAGTAAGCAACTTCAGTGCACTAACTGTTGTAATGTGTGGGGATGGTGTCTTTTCAATAAGTAGCTCAGACTAGTAGTATAAGGTCTTTTCCAACCCCTTATGAGATAAAGGATCCAATTACCTTCAAAGAAAGCATGGGAGGATAATGAATTGGATAAGAGCTTTGCTGGAGAAGATATATGCCCTTAATATCTTTGTGGCATAGTTAATTAATTATAGAAGCTGTGTTTTACTTCAGAGTAATAGCCAACTATTACTCAGTATTTTTTTATTGCCCTTACTTGTTACATTAGTTGTAGTGAAAGTTTGCAAACCAGGACACTGGGTCTAGTGCAATGGGACACACAAAACCTTTCTCAAAGGGAGACTGATTCACAGCCGTTCAAGTTGGTGAAGACCAGGAATCTGACCCCTCAGCATTATGTCACATCACAGTGAAGCAGCACAGAAGTTCTGAATATAATGATCTTACTTTCATTGTCACTTTTCCTGGTGCAGTTCCCTACCCAAACTGCAGCAAGAGAAAGGCAGGATATTGGACAGGAGAAGAAAGCAAGAAATAGCACTTGCACCTGAAAGAAACCAGAAGAAAACAAGCAGTTTGCCAGAAAGCCAAGCTGTAAGGTAAAAAGCACAGCAACAAATACACAGTCTCATGGTATAATCTTTGATAAGCTATGGGATGGCATCAAAAGGACAGAAACTGGATTCTCAGATGGAATTTAAACTCATGTAGTGCCATCAGCTGAGATGTGTTACATTTACAGTTTCCTTTACCAAAGAGAAAACTAGGGCCATCTCTGTGCTACTACCCAGTGATCATGCCAGGTAAATTAATCACAAGTGTGCATTTCAAAGGAAGTAACAGAGAGGGATTTTGAATAAAAGTATTTCTTTTGTCAAAGCATTACTAAAGAAAGCATTTGACAGTTCTCTACCACATGCTTTCTTCATATAACTTTAAAAAAATAAATTAGTTAAGATAACTGTTTCTAAAGACTTCTCAGAGTGCTTTCAGAACAAAGAAAATAACGCAGTAATGGAAAGAAACTCTTCTCAAAACATAATGAGCTCAAATCCCTCATGTGATTGCTGTAATATAAGAAACACACACGGAGAGTAAGAAACTGGAATGACACAAAGTGGTCTAAAACCTTTGGAGCAACAAGTTAAGCACAGTGTTCATTAATCCTTTCCAAATAAAATATAGGCTAATGCGTCACATTTTAAAAATGTGCCACACAATTAGCCCAAGACAATGTTTGGCATTGTTTAAATATAGTTAGTGAAATATGCCATTGAAACATGTTAGTACCTATTGCGAAAATATTTCTGGAGACAAAACCAGGAAGGGTTGGTTTCCTTTCCACCTCTCCACCCTCATCAAGTGATCGTTTTGCTAAAGCCTTTATATTTGCTCAACTCAGTTCTTCCTTATTTGCAAATACCTGACAATTTCATTTCTTCCTGTCCTGTTCACGTGTTTCTGACGCTACAGGCTCATCTAAATTCCCCCAAACGTGCTGGTGTGTCCACAAAACATAAGGTAGGGCCACATGGGAAAGAAGCTCAGGTCTCAAATGTAGACTAGCTAGATCAGCAGGATGCTGCACTTTGCTCTGCAGAGCAGGGCTAAATAATGCACTGAATTATGTTACAGTCCCAGTAGCTACCCTGTTACCTGAGGCACTGCTACCTTAGGTAGCCAGCATATTTGTGCATTCACACCCTGGATTGCAGCCATATTTTTAGGGTGACTGATTAACAGATCTCTTCCTCCACTGCGTACTTAGTTATCAGACATTTTTTCTCTTTGTCATTTTCCCTCAACTGAATTCCATTTTCTGTCCACATTTTAGACTATTTCTAACAGTATAGAAACAAGTAGATTATTTTTTGCATGTCTCATTAATTTTTGCACTGCAACTCTTACCATAGTAAATCAAACAGTAACTGAGCATTTGAAAAGACTCTTTATACACTAGATACATTTCCATATTTGTATTTGTTCATTATCATGAATGTACCTAAAAGAAGATGGGAGCTTTCTCTAATGTAAACTCCTCCAGGTACAAATTTATAAGCTGTACACCACACACAGAAGAATAATTCAAGAACATAGGCAAACATGGCTGTACTCATGGCTTTCCCAGGATGCAGACAGCTAACAAAGCGTCCAGCTAGTTGAGGCCACACACACATAGTAAAGATACCAAGAATGTTGCCTGCAACAGCAGCACTCCAGGTATGTAAATAAAGGAGACCAGCTGAAGATGCTAAACCTGTGAAGGGATAGAAAAGAACAGAGTAAGTCTCAGTCAGGTATATTATCCATCACATTTTCATATTCTGTCCAGGGAAAAAATAGAGTCTGGGAAATATAATTGTGCTTTGCAGCCATGAAGACTGCATCAGTAGAAGGACAGTCATTCACAGTAGCCAAAGACAGTCTTTTATTTTTCCCAATCTCTCATTCTTTTAAACATTGCCTATTCAGCTGAAAACAGTATAGCAAAATGACAGTAGAGAAACATCATCAAGAGCCAAAATTGAACTGTTTTTCTTACAGAGTTCTTCAGCACAACAGAGGAATGATGCAGTTCTTAAGAGAGTAACAGGTTTGCCAGTTATGAACCTCTTTTACCATAATACAGAAAGAGTCAAACAGGTTAATATGAAGAGAAAACATCTTTTCCTGATCTTCATTCCCTGTAGATAACCATATGATGGGCAAGAAAGCAACTAATAATCTTTTACCAACCGCAAGATCCGTGACTTACCATGCTATCTTTGATTTGGGGATTTGACCCCAAACAGAATATTAACAACCACAGAAACTCTCTATAACAGGACAACTTAATTTTAAAACATTATTGAAGGTAAGAATATTTACTAACTGTCACACCATGAAAGCAAATGTATAGAAACACTTCTAATATTTAACTCTTATACATCAAGGTTCTGAGCATTTTAGAATACAATGCTTGAATCAACTAAAGAACCTTTCTGTACTTGTTTTAAATAATCAATGTGTATACATCAAGAATCAAATGTTCATGCTTACATTACAATCTGCACACACATTTCTTAACACTAAAACCTGCATGTTCATACTATTTTACTGCCTGCAGAACTTGGAAAATAAGGAGATAGGAGGTAAGCTTGTCTCCAGGTGGACTGCTTGTTAAATTACAAGTTATTTTGCCTCCTGTGGAATTGAGAAGCTTGTGTCATTTCAACCCCACAACCCTAGATACGGCCTTACCACAGAGTCACTAAGGTTGGAAGAGACCTCTCAGATCAAGTCCAACTGTTATACAATGCAGATGGTCAGAACTGAGATGCTGCTCCAGGGAGCAGAACTTAACAGGGGCTTCTGAAGACAGTAACACTGCTCTGCAATGGCCAGGAAATTTGGCCTGTAGCCCTTAGTCAACTGGTCAGACATTTGTGTACTACAGTTAGTGGCAGAGAAAAGGAGGCTTTGATTAGCCACACTTTTCTGCGATGTGGTGTAAGGTCAGAGGACTCAAGTAAAGGGAATAAGGTAACAGACAAAAATTCTGCTCAAGATTTGCACCTACCTGTGAGAAACAAGGCAAAACTGATGACAGAAGACCAGCTCCAAAATGAAAGCATCAGTCCATGAGCGAGGCCCAACAGAACTGTACCTCTAATACAACAATAAGGAAAAACAAAACATACAGTAATATGACTTTAAAAACACCTGGCATTGAAAAAGAAACTTCTAGATATACAGACAAGGGTCCTTGGTAATATATTGTAATTCTTTTACTTTAAACAGACCTATATTTTGCTCACATCCAGCTACGTTTTCTCCCCTTTATTGGATGTAAAAAGCATCCAGCTGAAAGTAATGGCAATTTAATGTATAAGTGAGCTATGTTCAGCAGCAAAAGCAGTCCACTGAAATCCTGGTACAAAAGGCAAAAACGACTCAGAGAAAATGAGAGGGAAGAATCCACCCCAAACAGAAGTATTTTCTTCATGTCAAATAAGGGATCCTACAGTATCTAACACTGCTATCAATCTTGGGTAGCTCTTTTGTATACCAATTCCAAATTATAAACTCTGTCACCTGCCACCAGATGTAGTTGACTCAGAATAACTAATTCTCTTCCTAGTCTCTTCAAAGTCTCTTCCTAGATTTTGGAACCTGAATGAACCACACACAGCATTAAGACTACATTTTTACTAATCAAAATTTTTACAGAAATACATCTTTTAATATTGCACACAGTTCACTTTATTTATGTGCATGTATCTCTGATCATCTCCTCTCTGAAGCCAACTGCTAGACTAATTTACTGCATATTATAGATGTACTGCATTTGTAAGTCCTTGAAACTCATCTTAAAATTGTTTTGCAGTGTGGCAAACCAAGATTTTAGTGCTGAAATAAAAATAATTCTGTATCAGAAAATTCTAAGATTTCCGGGTCTGGACAAAATGCTCAGAGATATCTGAAAGGAAGAATGAATCCTCTGTGTGAAGTACCTTGTACCCACTTCTTTCTATCTAAATTCTTATACCATCATCTGGTTGAGTTTTAATTTGTCACCCTCTACAGCACTGGATTTTGATTATAATTTTGAAGTCATAGTATTAATAATCATCATCATCATCGTCCACTTACCCATATGGATTAGGATCTGGGCCTGTATGTGGATGTCCACTTACTGCCCATCTAGAAATTAATGAAACCTCCCCAAATATCCACAGAGTGAGGAACATGAGGCTGCCAAAAGCAATCCCTGATAAAAACCAATGAGCATGGGAAGCAGTCTCTCTAACCACACTACCAGTTTTCTTTGTTTCTTGTTTCCTCTTGTCTCCACCTAGAATAAGAATCGAAATACAGCTAAGTAAACTGTCAAATCCTAGTAGCAAAAGTTACTGAGAAAAAGAAATAGCCAAAATCACAAATTTAACAGAGTAAATTAAATGCACAAAAGCTAATTTATCTGATTAGGATTGTGTTATCAGAAATTGATAACACCAAAAAAATTAAAAATCTCTACTAACAACCCTAGGTCTGTCAAAAAAATATACTCACTGTAAGTGTACAAAACCGACAACCTGCTCATCTGATTGTTTTCGTAATATTGGAATTTAAATATTTAAATTGGCTTTGAAAATCAGCAGAAAACTTAATAGAATTTGTTCAGAGGATTCTGTTCCCTGGAACTCTAAACTCTGATAAGAACAAAACCTGACACTTCCAAATAAGCCAGAAATAAATTCTCTTCCTTCTCCTTTTTTCCATGCACTTTAGAACCTCTCTCACCTAAGGAGAAAGCAGCACCTTTAATTGCATAGGTATATCACTTTGTCACCCACAAACAAGACAGAATTCCTTTGTAATCTCCTGCAGCAGATTCCCTTTCTAAATTCTGGTGAAAGCTCAGGGTTAATTTATATCATGTAATGCAAGCTTACAAACAATATGCACGATGCTAATTTCTGCCCACTTACACATAGATAAGGTTTTATCTTTCAATTAATTCATCAAGGTTATACTGAGAAGGAAGGAGAATCTGAGGATTTAACATGAGCTGCCTTAACTAATCAACCCAGCCTTGCTGTCTTCCTTGGCAATACCACCTCCACCGTTTAGCCTGTGCCAGCCCTCACTGCTGTGTACTCTGTACAAACACTCCAAAAACTTGGGCAAATTTTAACCAGGACAAGTTGTCCACTCTTCCACTTCTTTCTGTTTATTTTGATATATCATCTGTTCCCCAACTTTGTCCTGTCTCCCCTTCTCTGTCAAAAGATAATGCATTGGCAGAGAAACTCAAAGTGCAAACTGAAATAACATAGTAACAAAAATACCATAGATGTTTCACACTGGAAAGACAATAACCCATTCTGGTTTTATTGGTCTAGCTTATGCCTTTGTTTGTGTTACTGTCATATTATTGACACTGCAAGTAGGAAAAAGAGGCAGTTCCAGCACAAACTTACTACAGCTTGTGTGAATTGTGATACCAGTTCTGCCATGTTATGGGCAGATGGAAGTACCCCATGGCTTCTAAAGCCTGCAGTGCTCATGCATCAGGTTGAAAACCAGACCGTGTTGGAGAAAAAAAATCAAAGAATCAAAACCCAGTGACACATAGCTGGGTACACTTTAGGTTCTTTTCATAACCACCATGTTTGCTGTATTATGCTTACCTGAATGAATTCGCTCCACTGCTGCTATAAAACCAATTGTCAGTATGATAGTATTGGCAACTTGTGAGCTCCAGACTGGATTAAGTGATGTATACCAGATACGAAGAACAAGGAGCATTATCTTGCCTAGCATGAAGCCCCAAATCCTGATGAACCTGTGAGAATCAGTTTTTGAAACAGTGAGGCATTTGGGGAAAAAAAAAAAATCTTAACTTCTAGGGGACCAAAAAAAAAAAACAAACCAAAAAACAGCTTTTCATATAAAGAAACATCAGTTAAATTCCATCAGTATAAGGAAATACCTTTGTACACTGTTTCCTGACCACCATGTTACTGTTTGAACCAGCAATGAAGAAGAAACACCAGCAGCCAAGATGAGTAGTCTAATTGAAGCATTTGGTGCCTGGTACGATGCTAAGCTTCCTACAGACAAATACACACACACAGAGGTTGCTTTAATGGGCAATAGAGATCAGGTAATAAGGATTTCCTGTGCATTAGTTCAATCTTGTCTGTAATTTGAATGGCTGTACCATTGATCTGAAAACACATGACCCTACACATTTTTAAACAAACCAAAGAAATGTAGGTATGCATAGAAACTGGGTATACATAACTTAATAGCAATTATCATTTTCAAAGAAAAAATTATATGAAGCAATTATCCAACAATCCAAGTGATTGCCCTAATTTAATTACTTATGGTGATTGATTCCATAAAGAAGATACATCGAGAAAATATCTAAGCATACAGATAGTCCTCAACCATGCACTTAGATAACTCAAAAGCCATAAAGTTTTATGTACGGTGACTGCTCCTTTCTAAAAAGGATATGGCTTTTGCTGCAGCCCACTTATAAAAGTAAGTACACTGTGGCAAAAGCCATGTTCTTTATTACACAGGAGCAGTCACCATACATAGCACAGGGATTAGTAATAACTGCCTTAGCAGGGGTGAACAAGGCTTTCTCTGGCCCAGTACCTGGTCTCAGAGTGGTCACTACCAGCCTGTGCCATCTTATTACTGAAAACTGTCACTTTCCCAGTCACTGAAAGAGAGCATGTGCACACACCTTTGCTGTTTCTCAGGGCACAGTGACCTCACATTACCAGCAGCTTTAAACTCTGCCAACAGGTTTCCAATTCAGGTGACCATGGACCACATACATTCTCGTAACCTCAGTCAGTGTGGCAAATTCTGGCCCAGGACCAATGACCAACAGCAGAAGAAGCAACACTGTTATGCTACCAGCCATTTGCTAAGTGAGTATGAGTCAAACTTGAAGAGATGTTAAGCAAGTAATGTCAGAAATGGAGCTGCAGATTCTGGCAACATGTGCTAGGAGTCCTCCAACTGTTTACCTGCTCATTCTGCTCGGAGTAAAAGATGCAAAGCTTAGAGGCAAGATGATAAACAAGTCAATGTGTAGTGAAGGTGTACCTGTGTGGACTTCAACAGAAGCTGAATGTACAGTACACACAGATTTCTATCACTAAATTGTACTGGCAATCCATAAACCTGCCTCTTCAAATATTTCATCATGTGGGCTACCCGGATTAAAGCTAGCATGGGTTTGCCAGGTTAGAGCAGACACACCTTTTGTTGCTGGGCAAGTACACCCAAGACTTAGATATATCTATCCAAACACCCAAACTTAACGTATGCTGTCTGAAGACACAGATGCAAGTAGACACTAGGCAGGGTACTTTGTTGTTGTTTGTTTGTTTTCAAATAGAACATAAAATCAAATAGTATGAAAGGATACAGAAATTAGAAGTTGCAGGGAAAATAAAGCTTCCAGGAAAGGCAGAAAGAAACAGAACAGAAAAAAAAATTGTCCCAGTAAATATTCTGGTTTTAGCTAAGCATGAAGAATTTTCATATTCTTTGATAGTGAAATTGAAGACTGAGTAACTGAGTAGAATGGGGTGGAGCATGCATGGGGTAGATTGTTCTGCCGGACAATTCAACAAGTCCCAGAGGAAAGCCATGGCCTTTCTGAGAAGGAAAACAGATCAAAAAGAGAATGAATAGAAGTGTCCCAGTATGAAGGAGGAAAAAAGCAGGAAGAACTGAGAAACAGCAGAATCAGCAGCACAGTATGATGGGACAGAACTAACATAAAAGACCATCATAGGCCTGTCACTGCTCTTTATTTAGCAGAACAAAAATGACACACTTTTAAGTGATTTCCATTTCTTTTGGTAAAGTGAACTAATGAACACAGCAAGGACTAGTCTGAAATAAACATGGCAAACTTTGTGTTACTGTCGCATCTGAAGGAAGGTAAGGTGCCATTTTAAATGCTTACACTCACTCCTAGTTTCTACACTAGAAGATCTTGCAGAAAGCAATACATTGAGCACTGCTGCAGGAAGCTGAAGATTCTGCTCACTGAGAAGCTTATTACAAAACAACAAGAAAAGTATTGGGATGGACATAATGGGAAGAGTAGGAAAAGAAAAGAACATGGTAAGACTATTCTGCATCAAAATCAATGACACGAACAAACTGTGCTCAGTTCTAGTATTTTTCTAGAGATAAAGAACAAGAATTCTTTTTAAAAAAACTACACATGGAAAGTAAATAAGATGATCTTACTCTGTCTTCGAACAGTAAAAGAGAAAAACTAGAAGTGATTATCTGACTATCATCTTATATTAACAAATGAGGAGCCAGGAAATGCTGCTTCTAAAACACATCACTCAGCAGCAGCATTTTCACCTCTACACAAGATGGAGACCCTTGTCTCCTTCGAGTTCATCCAGTGTGGCAAACTCTTTAGCAATAACTTGCTTCTGAATGTGGCTGTAACTGCCAAACCTTCCCCCAAAATCTTTCAAAAAATCAGCAAGAGATAAGATTTGCACTAGTTAGCTGAAGACCAAAGTGGGAATCCCAGCAAGTCTACGTTTAAGGAGGAGCCTGTGGAATGGGTAATGGGGCATCTTTCTCCTGAGTTTAAGATCAAACTTTCTTCCTCTGCAACTGACCATATATGGGTTATTCCATATTTAGGATGAGCCTATAACCCCGTCATTATGCTACAGGACTGTAGATAGATAGATTCAATTTTAAAAATACATTATTAGAAGGAAAAAACTGCCTCAGAAACTAAAAAAGAATGTTTCACTCACAGAAGACTACTTTTACAATAGCCCCAAGCTGTTCTGTAATGTCTCATCCCTACCCATTGTCACAATACAAAAAAACACCTGCTCTGCTGATATTTGAGTGATACTGAAAACATCTTTCCTATTGGGCATCACTAATACTAAATTAAAAGCTTCTAGAAATAAAAGTGAAATGAGATTTTTCTGTATTTATGCAACACAATGGCTGCAAACAATATTTCTCTGACTATAGCTAAAAGCTTGAGAGAAAAAAGAAGAAACCAACAAAACATGAGTATGGGGAGAGCAAGAACTTCTTCTCATTCCTGTCTCTTATTGTAATCATCACATGAATTTTAAGGCAATTTGGACTGTTGGTTCTTACGCAATCATACCAAAATGGAATCTATAACTCACTGCAGTGTGTACTTACCAACCATGGCCAATCTCAGAAAGGCTAGGACATACTTATTGTTAGCCAGCCTCCAACAGGGGCCAATTGTCAAGAATATTGGAGAAAAGAAGGCAACAGCAAAAACTTCTAGGCCTGTGAGTGCCAGTGTCTGAAGGGGGAAGTAGTAGATCATTGGTGGCAGTGCATGGTAAAGAGACCAAGAAATGTAGCCTAAAAAAAAAAAACAAAACAACAAACCAAAAAAAGAAAACCCCATCATGTATTTTCAACAGCAAGATTTCCTGGAGATTACTTAAAAAGTACCATTTTATACTTCCACATATAGACTATGAAATGTATTTGAAAGTAGTTCAAGCAACAACAGCCACTTTCTGTGAAGAAATATTTGTTGTTTCAAGTTAAACAAACACATTTTCCGAGGAAATAGAATGGTGAGAATAAAACAGCTCTTCCCCCACTCAGACAGCAGTTCCTACTTTGGTCCTCAGTGAAGTGCTCAACTTCGGAAAGGATTAGCGTTCAGAGGGCTGGCTAAATAAGCAGTCCACCCACAGTCTCGGGGCTCCTCAGAGGCAGACTGGTAGCTAAAGGAATTATTCTAGTAAATCGGTGTGCTGTTCTCCCCTGGAGACACCTTATCCAGGCACACCAGCACAGCGCTGTGAGTTTCCATGCTTTGCAGGAGATGCCCCGAGCAGACGATACCGCGCGTTCTGGCTCTAGCGACCACCCTCGGCGCCCTGCCTGGAGCAGGGCAGCACAGCACCGGCTCTGCAACACCTGCACAAACACTTGGCCGGGAGCAGCAATAAATTCTAGGCTGATCCAAGAGACAAAAGGCATTCCTGCACTAGAGCAAAAAAAGAACCCAAAGGAGAACACTCAGATGTGAGCACTATTTACTCATTCCAGAGGGGAGCTGTTCACCGGCGACGCGCCTGCACGTACGGTGAGCCCCGCGACACCCTGCCGGGGCTGCCCTGCCACGGCCGGTCCCGGCTGAGCCCCCCCGGTGCCCTAACCGCGGCCCCTCGCCCCTAGCCCCGTCGGGCGGCACAGCCGCCACCTACCCAGGAGACTCTCCGAGAGAACGGCCTTCCACAGGGGGAACATCGCCCCCGGCGCTGCCCGGCTCNGTCCCGCGGCGGGGGCGGGCAGCCCGCACCGCCGGACCGTGTTCTTCACAGCCCCGCCGCGCCAAACGGCCAGGAGCCCTCGCCCCTCCACTCATGTGTCAGCAAAGGAGCGTTTGGCACCTGAACAGTCACACCAGCAAGAAAAATAAAAGTAAAATGCTGTCATCGCACAAGCTGGCGGGGAAAAGAGGAGCTAACCCACTTGGCAGCTTGTATAAACACACGGTTGGTTACGCAGGGTTCGGGGATGTCCGAATTAGTACTGTGCTCACCTTTGTGAAATGTGTGTTGTTTTATAGCAGAGTAAGGACTTCTGATAAGCAATGCTGTCTACAAAAAGCACAAAAAGAAGCATTTCGTTTGGTGACATTCCTGAGTGACTAGGTTTGTTAATTTTAGAAGAAATCATGAGTTAAATCGACTCAGCCATGATCACAGCTGCCAAGTTCTGGCAAAAAGATTACATAAGCAAAATCTGAGTTTTAGAATATTTTTTGGGGTATGAAAAGTAGAACTGTAAATATGAACTAAGAACTAAGAAGTCCTTTTGCTGTTGGAATATATCATCATCTTAAGTTTTATTAATCTTCATACAGCATCCTATGGAACTGCCATCTGTATCTTCTCATTTGTGTTAAAACTACTGTCCCATTCTAAATAAACCTTATGGTATGCATTTTCTTTCCCTGGTTTGTGGAACTCTAAATCCATAGGAGTAAACTATAAACACCTGACATCTATATGACCTGTTATCAGCAATAAAGTCTGGTCCAGACATTTGAGAGGACAGGGTACTCAACTAAATTTTGCCGCAGTAGTCTCAAAGTCAAGTGATTCATTTACCCTGCAGTATGATGGGGTTCGGCTAGCTATAAAAACTCTGTTGAATTTTGGAAGCTACTTGAAAACGTGCTTCAAAAATTTGAAATGTGTTTTAAGTGTCCACAAAAGAATTGAAGTATTTTGATGGAAAAGTTGACCTCACTAGGGAAGGAAGAATGAGACTCATAGATTTAATGAGCCTGTTTTCTCCACGTTCTGTGTCATTAAAGGCATCTTTTTTTTTTCCTCATTAAAGAAAAGTCATACCAGAATAGTCACCAAGTTCACTTATCACTAGTTCAGGATTATATAAGTGATGACACCATTTCATCTTGCTGTGGTGTGATGCAAATGGAACTTGGAAGATGAGATCCTTGGCCAGAATAAACCCAGAACATGGCTGCTTTTGGAGCTGCATGGCAGGAGCGTGAGGTTCACAGCACGTATTCAGCCAATAAAGATTTGAAAAAATTTTGCAACACTTTTTGTAATTACAGTATCTTGCTTCATGGTTCAGAGGTGGAGTTCCAGTAAAACTAGACATGACTGGAATAGTGAACCTGATATGCTTGTGTGGCTTCCATTAAACTCATCATACAATGAAAATAATGCAAATCCTGACAAATATAGCAATTGTATTCTGGGTACTTTCTCTGAGATTCTTAGTAACTATTAAGTTTGGTTTCACATGTCACAAAGTTACATTCCAAGGCTCTCCATAGGGCTGATATACGTATAAGCATCAGAGCAAAAGAGGAGAGAGTTTTCAGGTGTAATGTCTTAAATACGAAAGTCAATGCTTGCAAGGTGCTTAGTTACACATATATGTGTAGCAATGCCTTTCACTGTTTTTTTTTTTTATTCCTGGAGTGCCACATGTGTACCTGATAAAAAATAAAGCAACAGCATTTGATCTTTACAGGAATACAATGGTGGCAAACCAGCAAAGTCAAGAAAACATACTACAGTAGGAGTTTCCACTCACAGAACAAGGAGCATTTTCATTTTAGAATAGTATTTAATACACCCATACCCTAAAACAGACATAAAAAATTATCTGAATTTAACAGCCCCATAATTACATTGGTTGACAGGGGTAAGATTTTCTAAAGCTAGTGATTGTAAAAAACTATGTTTTATTTGGGTTCAAACTATAATACAAGCATGTTTTGAAACCCAAGTAAACACATGGAATTTAAAAGAACTTTCAGATCCCTGCGAGAAGTTGTCCTTGCATATTGCCCACTAGAGATGTGCCTGAATGGGCATGATGAAGAAGCAGAAGAAAGTGCCAGAGAAATGGGGGAAGAAAGCATGAAAGTATGAGCACAGATTAGGATTAAAACTGCAACTCTGGAAAAAAGCAGGAGTGGGTGAGTTTACAGTTAGGCACCTGTCACAGTCTCAATGGAAACACAAAGACATGCAGGTGCCTGCAAGCATTTTACTGAGTTCTTCACACTGAACAGAGGAAATCCTATATCTTGAACATCTCATAATTGCCAGCTATTAATTTCTACTAAAAGATAGCCCAGACCAAGTATAAAATAGAAGCACATCCAAGAATCAGCCAAGACACAGAAAACTTACATGATTTCTTGCAAGTAGTGAGGACAGTTTAATGTTTTACTCAGAAGTATGTTGACTGTTTCCCGCTGTGACTTTTCATGTCTTTTAATTCGCCCTTAACTCCTACTCCCATCAGCATGAGAACAATGCCCTGCCGTGTAATTCTTACTTGGTTTTCCATGCTCTGTTATGGTTACAAAGCAAGGAGAGGGGACTTTGTTTCTCAGGAAATTTTTAAGAAATTAACAGTGTTCGACTTTGTAACAGACAAATAAACCATATTTATCCTAAGTGGGAATAGTTCCTCCTTCTGGCATGCACTGTATATACATGTGGAGTGTTTCTGTTAAGTATGCACACTGGAAAGGCTTTGCTTTGGGGAATGTGGTGAACCTCAGGACCCTGGCAACCCTTCAGTGGTTTCTAAGAGGTTCTTCAGCCGAGCAGTCAGAGCCTGTAAACGTTCCCTGAGTTCATGAAATCTCAGTCCTTGATCTCTTTCTACTCTGACAACAGATAATTCCTCAGCCAAACATTCAACTCCATATTGGTTGTTTTATTTTTGGTATCACTTGGGTTTTTTTTATTCAATGTGTAAAGTCGATTTTGTTCCAGGAGCAATAAGAATCTCTCTTTTGCTTTGTGTTTATTCTTCCAAACCACTAACATTTACTGGTTTCTGTCTATTACCTTCTCTCCATTTTTATAACGCTGAAGAACTTTCAGGTAACTCTTGCAAAGAAAGAGTGTTTGAAGAACATACTCAATTGTGATAACTAACTTTACATTTAAAGTTAAAATTAAAAAGAAGCTTAAACTGATTTTTATAGGCGTTTTTGCACAGAAAGGTGCAAGAATCCAAACAGTCGTATCTCTAGGCAACCACTGTCCCCAGGCACACATATGCCCCATGAGAAAACTGTCATTCCAGTGCTCTTTCATTTTATGTTCAGTTTAAGCTGGACCAGTTAAGAAGTTATTGGTTATTAAGTACTCACTCCACATGGAATTTTCTTGTGCATTTTATTTTTCAGAATAGCATGTAGCCAGCATCTATTAAATAGTTTTCATGTATGTTTTCAAGAATACCTTTTAGATCCCAGGAGGTATTAGATACACTTTTAAGACTTGTTTTAGGACATCACTCTTGCCCATCCTCCATGTGAAAAGCACATTTTGCAGCAGCAAAGTCTGATCCTCTGGTTTGGCAGGCTAGAGTGGGAGAATAGTCTGGTGAAAGGACCTTCAAGTAGCCAAGACCCCTGGAAGCTGAATGCTTTTTTGGACTTAAGAAAATTAACTATGACTTATGTTTCTTATGAAACTGAGATGCCAAGGTCATGCAAAAGGAAGAAGCTTAACGGTGATCTCACAGGCTATTCATTTCATGATAAGCACTGAAGTGTCATATCATAATTTAGGATACTCTACTGAAAACTATTGTGTCTTCCTGTGAAAAAACAAAGCAAAACAAAATAGAAACTGAGACCTTTTTTATTAAAATAAAATGCAAAATAAAACTCGTGTTTGTATTTTTTGTTTTAGAAAACTTATCCTTAAAGAAGGGCATTGTATTTCTCATTTCAGAGAAAGTGGAACCATTTTTTTCAGTATTCCTAGAACAACTCCTCCCACACCCAACTGACATTTTCAGGACAACTTTTTCTTGCAAAATTATTTTTGCTTGATGAAAATGCTTTTCTTATTTGTTTAATTCTTGTTAAAATTTATTTACTTACTTTTTTTTACTTACATTATTTACATCATAGTATTAAAATCAAAGTAGATAAGCAATGCTTTTCATTCCAAAATGGTCAAAACAGAATTTGTTGTTCCTTTTTTAATGAACAAGAATTCATTTCCACAAAAAATATTTTTAATTCGTAGGACAGATCCCATATGTTGTATGCTGGTCTCCTCACTACAAGACAGACAAGAAGTTACTGGAAAGAGTCCAGCAGAGGCCACAAAGATGATGAGGGGTCTGGAGCATCTCTCTTATGAGGAGAGGCTGCAGGAGCTGGGCCTGTTCAGTCTAGAAATGAGAAGACTGGGAGGTGATCTCATCAATGCATATGAATATCTCAAAGGCAGGTGTCAGAGGATGGTGCCAGACCCTTTTTGGTGGTGCCCAGTGACAGGACGAGAAGCAGTGGCCATAAACTAACACACAAGAAGTTCCATCTCAACTTGAGGAGGAACTTGTCTCCATTGGGGGGGCCAGAGCACTGGAACAGGCAGCCCAAGGAGGTCATGGAGTCTCCCTTTCTGGAGACATTCCAAACCCACCTGGACGAGTTCCTGTGTCACCTGCTCCAGGTGACTCTGCCTCGGCAGGTGGGTTGGACCAGATGACCTCCAGAGGGCCGTTCTGNGGGAGGCGGGCACGGCCTGCAGCCGGTCCCCGCACGGCCACGGCTCCTGCGCAGGCGGGGCCACTCGCGGGCTTCCGGGGCCCGCCGGGCCGGGTCAGCCCAGCCCATTCCGCTTCCTCCGGAGGCCCGAGGAAGGTAAGCGCGGCTGGGGGCTGTGAGTGTCAGACTCCTCCTTTCCGCGCCGAGGGGCTGAGCTCTGCGGGGCTGAGCTCCGCGGGGCTGGATTTGTCCTGCGTCACGGCGGGGGAACGGCNCAATGCATATGAATATCTCAAAGGCAGGTGTCAGAGGATGGTGCCAGACCCTTTTTGGTGGTGCCCAGTGACAGGACGAGAAGCAGTGGCCATAAACTAACACACAAGAAGTTCCATCTCAACTTGAGGAGGAACTTGTCTCCATTGGGGGGGCCAGAGCACTGGAACAGGCAGCCCAAGGAGGTCATGGAGTCTCCCTTTCTGGAGACATTCCAAACCCACCTGGACGAGTTCCTGTGTCACCTGCTCCAGGTGACTCTGCCTCGGCAGGTGGGTTGGACCAGATGACCTCCAGAGGGCCCTTCTGACCCTAATGATTCTGTGATTCTGTTACCTTCATTAACCCATACCCTTGCTAAAAGAGCGTTCTGAATTTCACTGCGGAAATCCGAGAACGCGGAATTTTCTTGGCGTGCTCGCTGTTTTTCTACCGGAGCAGCCCACGAGGAGGCGAGAAGTGCTCGTGTAGTAGCAGATCCTGGTAGGAGCGAGGAGCCGGGGCGTGAGGGAAACTGGGCGGGCACTGCGGGCCGGCTGCCCCGGCTGTCCCTGCGCCCGGCAGATGGCGGTGCAGCCCGGCAGCACGGGCGGGCCGCCCCCGCCCCAGCGCGGCTCGGCCCGGGGGGCGGGGCCGGCCCGCGGNCGGCCTGCAGCCGGTCCCCGCACGGCCACGGCTCCTGCGCAGGCGGGGCCACTCGCGGGCTTCCGGGGCCCGCCGGGCCGGGTCAGCCCAGCCCATTCCGCTTCCTCCGGAGGCCCGAGGAAGGTAAGCGCGGCTGGGGGCTGTGAGTGTCAGACTCCTCCTTTCCGCGCCGAGGGGCTGAGCTCTGCGGGGCTGAGCTCCGCGGGGCTGGATTTGTCCTGCGTCACGGCGGGGGAACGGCGGGGGTCGGGGCGTGGCTCCCGGCAGCCGGCCCGGGGCAGGCGGCTTCTGCGGGTTGTGTGCTGCTACAGCCCTACCGGGCAGTCACCCCTCAGTTCAGGAAGCACAGTGAGGTGCTGGAGCTTGTCCAGAGAAGGACAACGGAGCTACTGAAGGCTCTGGAGTATAAGTCCTTTAGGAGCGGCTGAGGGAGCTGGGGGTGTTTAGCCTGGAGAAAAGGAGGCTCAGGGGGAACCTTACTGCCCTCTACAACCACCTGGAAGGAGGTGGTAGCCAGGTGGGGATTGGTCTCTTCTCCCAGACGACTGAAAACAGGACAAGAGGACGTGGCCTCAAGCTGTGCTAGAGGAGGTTCAGGTTGAACATCAGGAAGAATTTCTTCACCGAAAGGGTGATTAGACATTGGAATGGACTGCCCAGGGAGGTGGTGGAGTGGACGTGACACTTAGTGCTGTTGTCTAGTTGACAAGGTGGTGTTCTGTCATAGGTTGGATTCGATGATCTCAGAGGTCTTTTCCAGCCTAATTGGTTCTGTGATACGATGAAAGCCATACTCTGTGCTGGCCGGGCGTGCACTGCCCTGGCTGAGGGCACTGAGCAGCTGCTGCAGGGCTGAGCAAGCGTCGGGCATTCCCCAGCCCCGTGCTGTCCGGTGTTGGTAAGGAGCTTTTCGTCGACGACCTAGTGCAGCTACTCTGTAGACTCTCCTTTGAAATAAGAGCCTGAGTTTAAAACAAAGAGCCAGTTTAGATAGGTGTGAAACATCATGTTGAGTCTTTTAATCTTCCGTCTTCCTCACAATGGTCCTTGGAGCGCCTCTCTGAAATCCTTGATGAATTGTCTCGGTGATGAGTGGTGCCTGCCCTGGGCATCACTGCATGTACCAGTTAATACGCACAATTTTGGCTCCCCCTTTCTTCCCCGAAGTAGTCCTAGAAATTATGGGGTCACCATTCCTATTCAGAAGGAGGCTTTTTATTGAAAACAGAGTAGAGGAAGTTGACAAGTCTCACGTTTGAAAAACTTAGCTATCTTCTTGCATACTGCTTCTTTATCATCCCATTAGAGGTATTAAAATCATGAGAGCCTGATATTAGCATTTTTTTCTGTAAATGAATAAATGATCCAGAACAGTTCTTGTAGAAGATGAATAAGTTTTTTGAATATTCGATCCTTGCAAACCACATTGATTTAATCTTGTATTATATAGGTATTTCATTTAAACTAATATAATATAATTGGGGAATTCTTCCCAGAATATATAGTTAATTGTTACACTAAGAATTACATGTCAGGTTGAGATAACAGTAATGAGTATTACAGAAAATTACAAGAAAGTTAGGTTTCTTCAGTAAGCTAATGGAAATAAAGTTATTTTTTGGGATGACAGTTGTCTTTTCGAGACACAGGGCCTCAAAATACTGGAACACTTTTACATTCCTCAGATAGGAGACAGCATGTCTGCTAGGTATGAGTATTAATAATTCAGTTACATAATATTTTGATGACATCAGCTCTGTCTCTTTGTTTCATTCTTGCCAGTATAGTTTTCAGCTTTCATCCCATGTGGGAGATGTACCATGAGGCTGCTTAAAGGGCTAAATATTTTTGGGGTTCATTATGTTGAAGCAGTAGCATAGCTGAATAAGTTATATAATTCAGGAGAAACGTGTATTTAGGACAATATAGGAGGCCAATGGCAAACTGCAAATCTTTATAATCTTTATTTATAGCCATTCTTTTTCCTTTGTTTTATTTTATTTTCCTCCTGTGACTCAGCTGTTTTATCATTATGAAAAAGACAAGCACTTTTAAATCTGTTGCAGCAGTTAGAAACTGTTTCCAGTGATTATTTTTATGCAGCCATCTGCACAAGTAGGCTTTGTGAGTAGATAAGAATAAGAAAGCAGATAAGACTTAAGAAAATTTGATTGATTTTTGATTGACACAAACCTCTTTAAAGTTTTATGCATCTTTCTCATAGTCTATGTCCTTTTTTTGCATTAAGTGACAAGAGACTGATGAAAATTAAATTGCTCTCAGATTGAGGGAGACAGTGTAGAGCTGTGAGCTTTCCTCATATAATATGGGTTTTCAAACCTACGTTTTTTCAAAGACACAGTGATCATTGTTATTTCTGTGAGTGTCTGAGAGTAAAGTGCAGATTGGTGTGAATGCAATGCTTTATTTAAGTTTTTTTCCCAAGGGGAGAGGTGGTTATGTTGCCTCTGTTCTACTGCTTAAAGCTTCGCTGTCTGAATATCTAGTGTATGTGAAGCAGACGTTGCTTGAACTTTATAGCTGTGTAACTGACCCCAAAATAAGTGCAGGAAGTGGTTTATACAGTAATATTATGAATGCCAAAAAACATTTAGGTCAATAAATTGTTGCATATCTTTTCTGTTTGACTTCACAGTCACTTTAGCCTTCATCGGTGCCACCATTCTCAGAAGGTACTTTCGGAAAAGCAGAAGTGCCCTCTATGTTAATAGAGTGCCAGACCATGCAGCAAAGCGCTAGCTAAAAATCGCAATTTAGATGTTTGAATTACTCTAGAAATAAATGAGTTTCCTTCTTGCTTTTCCCTAGCAGTGCAGTTCTCAGGCATGGAAGATTGCAACTCTAAAACTCTTTGGAATCTGTTTGTTCTTTTGTGTTATTTTTTTAAAGGATGTTTGTAATTGAACTGTGTTTTTGGAAATACCAGTGTGGTTTGTGATAGGCTTGCCTGGTGGGTCCCATGGAATCCAGGCTTCAGATGATGGCAGTGAGGATAGAAGTAGTGCAGTAATTCTGGATACTAAACAGGCTATTTCTTGGACCTGCAATGCATTAAAAAATTAGAAAGGTTTTCAATTACTTGCTCATATTTATTTTCATTTCTTTATGATTGAGCATGCTGTACTAGGTCATGATTTAGCATTTAATTGTAGTTAGTAATTTACCTGTGTAAGTTACACACAACTCTGTGTTGCTGATAAGTGATACACTGTACTGTGAACTGTGTATCAGGTAACTGGGTGCTGTCTTCTGTAAAAAATACACTCCTTTCAACCTGATCATTTTTATTTCTAGGTGAACATTGGACTTACCAGTATCAGTATGGTATCTTGACTTTTTACCTTTGTACCTAGCAGAAAGAGAAGTAGCCAAGCATAAAACACATAGCTTCTGCTGAACAAGAGCAGTAGCAGAGTACAAGGAAAGAGACAATGTCTTCTGAAACAGTCCAACAGGAAAGTCAAAAACCTCCAATAAAGCAACCTGGATGGGTAAGCTGGGTTTCCTCCCTTATATTTCAATGCTATTGCTAATGAATAACTGTTATTTTTCCTCAGTTGCTCTTACTGAAGAGAGAAATAGGTGTCTGTTAGCTTAAGCGTATACATGAAGAGAGGAAAGGACAGTGTGTTATTTTTCCTGGTTCACTGTGCTCAGAGGGAGCACAGGAGTTGTGAATCTGAAGGTTAAGGCTCTGATTTATGCCTTGAGTTACGAGCTGGCATAGCCATGGTGTCTGAGTACAAGTCCAGTACAACCTGTCCCCATCAAGTTCTGCATGCACATGTCTGTGTATTCAGAAGGGGAGAGGGGAACAGTATGGCACAAAAATGTGGTCTACAGCTGTACAGAAGATGAACATTCTCCTGTGATGGAGAAATCAAGGAACTTAAATGTGGTATGACTTTTTACTAACCAGTCACTACCAAAAGGCAGCAATGTTGGGCTGATCTGCCAGGAAGGGGCACAAGTGACAACAGGATGGCAGGGGCTGGGGCCTCAGGTACAGGGAGCTCAGTACCACAGTACCCAAAAAGAGGAGGAGAGCAGATCCAATGATGTTAACCACAGTCAGCCTACAGTCAGTTCGGTGATTGCCAGGCAAGTCTGTGGGAATAAGGCAAGTCTGATGCTAAGCCAGGCAATCAGGTTAGCAAAGCAAGGTAAGGATCCCCATGGTATACCCACAACACAGTTAAGGCAAGGGCCTGAGCTTATGTACAGCTTCTGAGCTGAAGGGCAGAGGCCCTGGGCAAAGCTTCTTGCCACTTTCTCTGAGCTTTGCTGTTTTCACAGCAGTCTAATCTGGTGTTACGCAACTGTGCCGTGTTAGAGCTGACTCTGAGCCCAAGCAGCTAAACCCCTGGCAGGGTGTGTGTGGAGGCAGAAAGGTTGCAAAGCCTGTTGGTGCACTCGGGGCTCTGACACTCATCTCCTTATCTTTCAGTCAGCCTGTTTGTATTTTACTGTATTTGCTATGACCTTGCTCTGAAACCAGTTTGAAGTGGTTCTCTGTGGTCTGGAGTGGAGTCAACTCTGTATTGTTCAGCCAAGTGGCACCACTTCTCTGGGAGCAGTGCTTGAAGAAGGGCTGAGATATTAATTACCTATAATTTGAAATTCGTGGCTATGGCAAATAAATTTATTTTGTTATTATGGCTATAAAATCATGGATCAGTCAGGCATAAAATGAGATAGAATCCTGTAATAGATGAATATGCTCTTTTTCCCAAGACATTGCTTGTTCTATGATGTCTGGTTTTTCTTTCAAGAATACTTATGTTTGAAGATGTTGTGTTTTCACAGAAAAATGTTAACATTTCAATTAATTTTAACTTAATGACAACTCCTTGCCCTTGGCTTTTCTTGCTGAGCACAGTGTCATGGTATAGAATTGGAATATCCCTTGGATCATCTGGGGTCAGCTGTCCCAGCTGTGTCCCCTACCACATTCTTCTGCACCCCCAGCCGATTTGCTGGTGGGGCAGCCTGAGAAACAGAAAAGGCCTTGATTCTCTGTAAGCTGTACTCAGCAGTAATTAAATATCCCTGTATTGTGGACACTGGTTTGGTCACAAATCCAAAACCTAGCACCATACCAGTTACTATGGAGAAAATAAACTCTTGTCCAGTCAAAACCAGTACACCCATTTATTTCAGATGTCTGATAATGACACTACAAGTGCTAACACTGAGTCTTTTCTTAAAGAAAGAAAAATAATCTTATGTCTACATGTCAATACCCTGGATAGTAGACTGCAAGAGAGAATACTGTCACTTTTTCCTCACAATCACAAGGGGTGAAAAAAGAGCTACCTTAAAGAAGTCTGTTGGCAGCCTAATTTGTATTAGGGTGAAGCCAGTATGGTTGAGTTCAGTTAATGCCATGGATATATTTAAATTGCTCAGAGAGAAAGTTCTGCTAGTGGGGAGTCGGGCAGAGTTTATGTCGACCCTCTTCTGAATGCTTGCAAAATCTGCTCTTACTGAACTTCAGTTGGCTTCTGTACAGAGCAGGACTTGATTTTCGAAACTGCCACTCTACCTTTATTTCCTGTCATTTCTTTCTGGGAGAGATAATGTAGCTCATGAGAATGAAATGACTAACAGATATAAAGCAATATGCTTCTGGGGCAAGCAGCAGCTGAGCAATTTTAGGAAAGTAAAGACCAACAAGATGGGTGGTTTAAACTTAAAACCTATGTAGTTCTTTCTATTTCTGTATTGGGGTATCAAGATTTTGTCGCACTGCTAACAACAGAATAAGGAGTTTTGCTTGGAGGTTTTTGTATTATATTTGTTTTTTAAATAGTTTGTCTTCTTTAATTGATTTATTTTTTTTCTTCCTGTGAGATTAAATTCAGTAAACTAATCCAGGTTTATGCTTTCAGCCAATGTTGTTTTGTCCCATCTCCCAAATTCAAGATGGAGAGATTGCAAGGGTCCGTAAAGAATGCAAACAGGAAAGCTTCTGGTACAGAGGTGGGTGATCCAAAGTCATTCTTACCACACTTACCACACAGAATGACTTCTTGATGTATGTATGCAGAACTGTCTGCAAAATGCTTTTTTGTTGGAACACTGTTGTGGGTTAACTCTGTCATGTTAAGTTAAGTGTTGTATTTTTAAAGGTTTAATTGAATTATTTGCTTAATCATTGTAGGTAAAGGTGGTTGAATTGAGATCTTGTTTAATATGAACTTTAGCAATTGTGGAGTTGGTTCTATTCTTGAAGTCCATTATTACAACCACCTTAGGAATGTTTACTTTGTTACATACTTACTGCCTCTGAATGGAAGGCAGGCATGGCTATGTGTCTTTGACTTGTGAAATTCTTCATGTGTTAGGACATCTGAAAGATTAGTACTCAGTGTTTCAGTCCTTTTAAGCCCACCCTCTCAGTTTGTATCTAAATTACATATTTCCTGAATGGAGAAGATTGAAAAGGGTTTCAGCATTTCATCGGAGCTGCTGTCATTACAAGTGTTGCAGTAGTTAAAGGAGATATTCAGATTGTGGAAACTATTATTTAATAAATATATATATATATATATTGCAGATGTTACAGCATGGCTGATGTCTGGCACTGTGTGAGGACACCCTTGCTTTGAAGGGAATGTAATCTGAATGAGCAGATGTAATAGGTGATTAAGACAGTAGGCAAAGTTAATGTTTAGAAGTAATGTGTATAACATTAGAAACATAAAACATTTAACGTATAAGAGTATTTACCAAATAAGTAACAAATTTTGGCTGATACCAGCTACTCTCCTTTTCATTTTCACAGCTCTTCCTTTGTCTCTTGGGAGCATGCTTGTCACCCAGGGGCTAATCTCAAAAGGTAAAGATAAAAAAATATATTATTAACATGCTGTTTTTCAAGATCAGTATTCCTCTCACTTATTACCATCATTGCTATGGAGATTTGATTATTATGTGTGCACTGCCACAGTCATTCTTTTGAAAGAACATGAACTGAAATGAGAATTTGCAAATCCAAAGACTGGTGGCTGGTTTCTGTCTCCATGATCACATGTATTTGAGTAGAGTCTTCACTGGGGCAGCTTGCATAGCATTGTACAACCCGAGCAGGGGTGTTAGAATTGGGTACTGTAGCTCTAACTGTTGGTTTATTTGAAAAATGCTGGCAATGTTTTTACAGTGACCATGTATCAATATGACTACAGCTTTGGTGCAAAGGGACAAGGAGCACTGCCAAAGTCAGGAGACAGAGAGCTTTCTGTAGAGATGGCTCACGATCTGCAGGCTAACACAAAAGGAAATTGTATTCTGTTTATGTGGTGGATGAGCCTGGTTCTACGCATGACACGTTCAGTTTCCCTGCTGGGGGTCTTGACTATGTATGAGGTTGAGGTTAATGTTTTGGGGAAAGAGTGAGGGGCATCCACCCTGAAGCCTGCTAAGCTATACCACAAGAGGCTGATGTGGGTTCCCTATTCCATCCTTGATGTATGAGCTTGTAGGGAGAGAGGGAGGGAATGAGTAAGAGTGTGTCAGAGAAGGATTACACGTTCAAAAAAGGGTGAGCAGTGATAGGAAGGGCACCGGGGCTGTCTCTGTGGCTAACATGCCAGCCTCTGGCACCAGGTACTCTTCTCAGTTTCTGTTCATTGTACTTGGATGTTTCTGACCAGCTGTGAAATAACAAATGCCCTTATTAAATAATCATTACTGTGTGTCAACAACTGGAGGGGGGTGATTAGGAACAAACAACATTTTTGTTCCTCTCTCCCCTGAGAGACCCAATATAAAATTGCATAGATCACAGTGGGCAAAGGCCCTTGTGCTTAGCATAGGCTGAATGCTCCTCTGTCTAAACACTCTTCTGATGGCTGCACACAGTACCCTGCCTCTAGAAGTAGCTGGAGTTTCTAAGCCTCATTATTTTTGTCTGAATGCATGTAACAGTGCAACCAGTGTTCGCTTCCCTTCCTTTTGCTTCGGTAATCTTGCTGTGTGGTGCCCTCCTCCACAGCATGGCACTCCTCTGCCAGACACATAGTTCTCAGAGGAATACTGGTTTCACCTCCTGAGCTTAACTGGGGGAATGTGGATTTTGGTGGAAAAGGTAAAGATAGTTTTTTGCTTTTCCTATTCAGCACACAGTGTTCTCCTCTTAAAGGCCCAAATGTGTGATCTTTCCTCTCCAGAGGAGGAGGCTAGATACCAGTGGTACAGTTTTAATCAATAGCCACAGAAAGCTGCCAAAGAGCAGTTTTGTCCTACTTAGCACAAGCAGCTGTACCCTGTGTAAGAGATTTGACTTTGCTGTTTTATATGCACGGTTGGTTTGTGCTGAAACATAAGCCACCATCACTTCTGCAGTGCTGCAGGTGTCACCAGTGGTAGACATGCTGCTTTCATGTTGGTTTACATTCTGAGCTCCTGCCTGAACTGAATCCTGCAAAGTCCAGATTTTCTTCCTCCTATGACTCTAGGACTGCCCCAAAACACATGCACTAAGAACTAGTGGAATGGACAGTACCCTGATGTACTGAAATCTGAGTTAGTGGACTTCATACCAACCTCACCTTAAGAAATGCAAAAGCCTGTAGGAAAGTTAGAGCCCTGGTTTTGAGTGCTGGTGAGTTCCTCAAGTGAATAAGCTTTCTGACCATTTCTTTTTATTGTAGGCATTTTCTCAGCAAGCCCAAGATTTGGTCCATACCCCAAGATGGCAAGTAAGTTGTACCCAATTCTAAAAGGAAGGGAAAGGTTATTTACAGGCAATATGCAGACCTTAGATGCATCTCTCTGAATTTCTTTCCAAAATCTTCTTTTTTTCTGAATTTATATGTTACCCCAGCAGATTAGGAAATCAGGTTTCTGATGTGTTTAAAAATAAGTGTATGAAAGAAGATTCTTCTAATGTAAATATTTTCAGTAGCAGCTTATATTTATGTAATGCAATCTCTTAAATTTGTATAAACTCCAGAGTCCACTTTATTTTATAAATTATGTCAGCCTCATTGATCAGCTGTGCCTGGCAGATTGCACAACTTATGGTATCAAGAAGTGTCATGATACTATAATATATAAAATAGTATGGTCCTTTTCATGTGTTCATTTGATTGATCTCAACTGTTGAATTCAGAACCATGGATTGATAAAGAAAACAAATAGAAGCATGGAAACTGGTCTGTACAGTGAGGTGGCTCATAAATGACAAGAAGTTAAATTGATTCCCTCTAGAGTAGAAATTCAGCAGGAAATCAAGGACGTTGAAGTAGTCTTTTATTCTGACTGCAATGAAAGCCACAGTACAGCTGGCTGATGGTTTACCTTCTTAGAAAGCCAGAGAAGTTGGTGTTAAATGTGTGATCCTTAGAAGTACACCATGGTGTGCAATCAAAGGCAAGAACAATTAGTGCTGACATTGTGAATTAATTTTATTTTCTATAATCTGTTCCTCTAAATATTACATCCTTTTCCTGTATGCAGGAATATTATATCCTTTTTCTGTATGCGTTGTTTTGGACCAGTTGCTCTCTCTCATGATAGGTAACCGGTTTTCAGTAGTTATTTAATTCACCTTGTAATCCCAGTGTAACTTCACGTGTCTGTGTGGTGTTCTGAGCAGATGTGATACACAATTTGTTAAATGATTAAAATTGAGCCAATAGCACACTGCTGATTTAAGTTCTTGTATTAACAATGTTTTGTTATCTGTCTCTATAGTTGCTGGTGTCTTAGGCTTTGCCATTGGAAAGATGTCATACATGGGAGAATGCCGAAAAAAGTTTCAGAAAATTGGTATTGCACCATGTGGTCCACAACAAAAAAGGTCTGTGCTTATTTAAATTATTAAGCCTAGATCAAAATAGTCTAAAACACACTAAAAATTATATGCAGCAAAACTATGAATTTAAATTCTGTGATCAGATCCTGAGGTACTAGTCATAGTCTTAGGCTATATATTGCAGTATTAGAAACTGCTACACATTCTTCAGAAAATGCAAATTAAACTCATTGTAATACCTGTTACTAGGATATCCATGATTTAAATGAAATTATTGTACTTTTAGGTGTGGTGTGACAACAGTTACTAGTTCTCTTCATCTAGGATCATACTGCTAAGATTGTCCATGTTACCACTTCGACCCTTTGAGTCTTCCTTTGGAACATACATCAGGCCAAATATGCTACAGATTTTTTTATAATGTTGTCATATTTTAACAACAACTTCAATCTCAACCCATATTCCAACCTCCCCCTCCTTTGTGGCTTTGCCCAACCTCATGCTGTCATGCCAAGCCATGAAGAGCACAAACTGAGAGGGTGTTCTTTCCACCTTGCACCTCTAACCATAGAATAGATCTCAGTGGTTGACTTCTGTCACCTGGCACCTCCATGTTTTAGTCATTGTTTTCTCAACTTCACATAAAGTACTCCTTCACATCAAATCAGACTCTGACTTCCTTCCCAGCTCCTCCTTCAACTGCCTGTTACACTCTCCATTCTCAATATGGCTTCTGGTATAAACCTTTCGCTCACAAAATACATTTCCAAAAATCCTATCCAAAAAATCATTCTCCTTTGTCTTTCCACATCTTTTCCCCAGACTAGCATGAGCTTTTATGCCTATAAAAATGCCTGACTGATAATGGGAAGCTTCTTCATTGTTCATCTATTTCTCTACTTGTATTCTTCCCCCACATAAAAAGCTGTATATTTGGTATTAGACAAAATGTTATACACCTTACTCCTAGCCCTGTTTGCTCATAGGCACAATGGCAAGGACTGTCTTTTGCTGCTTAGAAAATCCTGTTGTATTTTGGCAATTGCTAGAAGGAGTACTTAATACTAATTATGGGGGTTTATTGCCTGAGACATTTAGATGTCATATTTTGCAGTTTATATCCCATATTGCAAAAATTGGGGAATATAGACAAGAGATTACTTCTTCAAGACATTTTGCCATCATGCTATATGGTCATATTAGAAGAAATCCAGCAAAGTTCTTCAATGTTTTATTTGCTTTCAATATTGTAGGCAGTGTCATCATGCTTGCAAAGAATGTAAAGCAAAATTGGGATCAAATGAGAGAGAAGGTTCAATTCCTTCAGCATCTTAGTCCCAGGTAGGCAACCTTGTAATTTTTTAAAAAAATCTCATGTTAGTTTCCATGTTGAATGGTATTCTTCTTTTGAACAATATAGTGAAAATCACAGATTTTAATAACGGATCAAAATCCAAGGATTACTCAAGGAAATATTCTGTATCTGTAATTTCTGATTAATTTTGTTTCTTAATTTTTGTGTTACATACCTTTCATGCTAATTTTAGATTCCTCATCTCTGAGGAGTTTTTTTCTTTAGCTGTAGCAGAGTATTGCTGATTGACCTGAGTGGAATTCATTTGGATCTACTGTTTGTATTAAAACAAATACAACTCCTTTCAATTTCCAGATTGTTTTACTTAAGAATCAAATAATTATGGATTATGTTGATATTTAAAAATGTATTGAAATACTAAGAACTAAAAGCAGACACAGCTAGGTGTGGGTTTTTTGCATTCAGTACTACAGTTTGGCTGTAATAGTGGTGCCAGAGCAGCCTGCTGTGGTGGGGCAGGGGATGTGGCTCATGTGGTGTTTTCACCCCAGAAAGGGGCAAGTTCCCTTTGTGAAAAAGGAGGGTTTACAGGGTGGAAGGTAGGGGAGTGTTTAAAAAGACTTGCACTCTATGAAAAACAGGCCAGCAGCTGGGTTTTTTAAGAATGCTTTCACACTTTCTGCTTGTGGTAAGCTGGCCTACATTTCTCACAGGCAGGAGAATGTGTGAAAGTGTTTGCAAATAGCTTGGCTGCCTGCAAGAGAGGAGAGCACAGGGCCTGTTTGAAATCCTGCCATGTGAGTTTATATTGCTAAGAACAGAAGCCTGATGCAGAAGTTGTTGGATTGAGTCTGGCATATATTATGTAGGAATTTAGAGAAGGATATTAATAATGGTCCCTTTCTTACTCTAAAGTGCATGCTCACAGAGGAATAAAGAGGAATATCCTATCATAACCTGTTTATTTGCCCAGAAGACAGATTTTGATGGACTTTTATTATGCAACAATGCATTGTGGCAGTGAAGATTGAAGAGAGTTTTCAGAGTCCTGAAATAAGCCATTAGAATAAAGTCCTGATTTTAATCAACTTTGCCGCTGGTTCAGCATTTTATATCAAGAGCTGCAAGTGCTCAGCCACTAGCAGAAAATGCACTCTGGCTTAGGCTCACCTTGTAGGGTTGTGCCAAAAGAACAGTGCTTCTCTTGTGCCAGCTGTAGAGATGATGAAGTGAGTTGGCCCTCCAGATCAGCTCTCTGCTCTAGTTTGGTATGAGGAAGGGGGTAAAAAAACCCCCCAAACTTTCTGAAGGGTTTCTTGCTAGTGCCAGCATGAAGGAGGGAGTGAGCCAGACTTAGATAACTGAATGAATAACACCCTAAATCCATTAGCAGTTATGAGTTTAATTAACCTCTTGCAATACTTTGCTGATTAACTGCTTTGGAAGGTTTTCTCTTAAATAAATGCTTATGTAGGCTCACTTATTTCAAATAAGGACCCCAAAGCATATTTAATTGGGAATGGTCACTTACTTTTGTAGAGGAATCAAATATTTATTGTGGGATTTACCTCTGCTGTTTGTCAGAGCTGCGGCTTGCTGAACCTTCAATCCAAACACATTTTGTTTTTCAGCCTTCCTCTGTGAGTTGACAATATTTTTTCTGGTGTGCAAGTACCAGTTAGCTTTTAAATAAATTCCAAATTGTCTCAAATACAAAGGAGCCTTGCAGCTTTTTGAGGGGAAGAACACAGGATGCCAGAGGCCCCTCTCTTTGTTTTCTTCCTGTAATGGGTCCTGGAATTTCTGCTGTGGAACCTGTTCCCTGTTCCAGCTCACGTGTTCATCAAAGACCTTGATTGCTGCACATTTTAACAGCAGCTTAGGTCTTCTTGTTTGGTTTTTAAAAGATCTTGAAAGCTTAGTCAGAAACTTAGTTGGAAAACAAATGTAAGATATGTGTATTTCTTTCAAGTTTTAATTGCTGTAACGAAAAAGCCATTATATTTGGGCCAGTATGGTATTTTGAATTTGCCAGAAATCAATTTTGATGGACAGGTTTTAGAAACTTTGGAAAAGAAGTATTGTAAGCATTATGTTGTTTTGTGTATTGTTAAACCTCTTCTCTGTTTTGATAAAAATGCCTAATTTAGCGTTCTGTGCTCTAAAAATGTGCAGACCCCCTGCTGAGTACAGCTTGCAACTATCCATGCTAAGCATATGGTGCAAGCTCTGGCAGGGCCTAGGAAGACCACGCAGATAAAATTGTATCGTGTTTATGAGTCCAAAGGTAATGTCTTTTATCCTCAGGGGCTCTGGAACGTTCTCAGAGAAGTCACCAAGAAGCTCCACATTTCACGTTGAAGGCAAGGTGCCACTCATTTATGTAACAGCTCTTTTTATTCTGTTTACAGATGTAGTGAACATGATAAAAACCTTATGGACCAGCTTCTTTCAAGGCACTTTTCTGTAGGTTATAAATAATAATTTTGTGATTCTGTCTCTTAGATTTGGTATAAATTGACTTATTTAAAATAGTTGCATATTGTTACGTAGTTTGATTTGTACTAAATACCAGTTTTTTGTAATGCACTTTTTGAAATACACTCCTCTCTTCTCAGCACGTGTTGGTTTATTTTCTTCTCTTCTGTCCAATTTAGCTCTTAGTGCTGAAAAATTACATTTGTTTATTGTATTTAGATGCTGGCAATACTTTGTGTAGCAGGCAAAGTGGTATGTGTTGGAATGTTTGTCTGTGTCAAACGGAAGGAGTGTGAGGATGTGCAAGTGGTTTGCACAGTGAAGCAGCTGTTCAGCCTCTGAGCTGACCCCTTGGTTATGGAGCACTCTAAGAATACCAAATCCAGGGTATTGCCACACTGCAGTTACTGTGCTGAATTAACTTCCCATAAGCCAGTCTTACCCAAAGGTCCACTTTGACAGGGATACCAAAAGTGTGTGCCACATTCATGAACAAGAGCACATAATATTTTGGAACAGTTTATGGTCTGCACAAAGTCTGAGGCCACCAGATGTTGAAAAAACAACCAAACCTAGATGGCACATGCTCTCTACAAACAGCAGGACACACAGTCTTCCATGGAACATCTCAGGAAATCAAAAGCAGACACTTCCCCTAAACACAGTGATGGCTTTCACATGGAAAGGACTGTACAGCTACTGAAAAGTTTGGGCTTCACTGTCAGTTGATGAAGGCTGTCTTCCGTGGGGTTTTTCTGTTTGCTTTTTTTACTATGCTTATGGTTAGTGCCCCTCTTGAACGAGCTTCTGTGGGCATCTTTACCTGGACACAAAGAGATTCTGCAAGCAAAATATATAGTATGGAAAAGTATAATGTAACTATTAATTGGTTAGTAACGACAAAAGACATTCTGGATTTGACAGAGTGATTAGACTGAATACTCAACTCCCTAATACAGCACTTGGATAGGCTTTCCTAGCCAAGCAGCCACCAGGCAGAAGGGGAAGGGTTAGACTGACTAGACTCCCTGTTCTTTTCTTTCCTATAAGATTTTATACTTTTCTACTTGGTGTTTAGCCTCTTGAATTCTTGAGCTGCTAAGAACCCCTGTCTCAACAGGGGCTTCAGTTTTACACTTGTTACTTTTCTACAGTATTTTTCCACTGCTCTTCCAGTTGGAGTCAGGGATACACAACGGTGCTGTGTACAGGCAGGAGAGCCTTGGAGAGCCTTCCACAGGGGCTCCAGGGAGAGGGGCTTACACAACAACAGAGAAGGTGACCTCCTTTGTGAAAATAATGTAATTGTCATGGGTGTACTGTGATAGCCACCAAAACTTGCATGGTGACATGTCTGAGCTACTTCCCCTTCATCTGTCATCTGCTGTCAAGATAACAGCAAGAAGATGCACCAAGGTTAGTCACGCCTGGGAGGGAGGGAAGCCGTTACATCCAGGTGATGCCAAGGAGAGTGATGCACGTGACAGAGGACCTTTCATGTCAGACTCTCAGAGGTTGTTCTTGTGGTCAGTGTTACCTCTTGATCAGTGTTACCCCTTGATTACAGCTTAGCTACTGAACTTCGCTTTAAATGTAATTTTGGTTATTTTTTACTGTCAGTTATTTTTCTGTAATAAATATACTGACGTATAAAATTTCTTGTCTCCTTTTTTCTAGCTTTGTTTCCATATTTGCAAAAGGCTGATTAGCTAATTTTGTGGATCTAAGTTCATGAGTTACTGTGATACAGGTATGAAAAAAAGGCAGTTTGTGAATCTAAGGTGTATTAGCACTAAATTTATGCATATTGGAGGAAAAATGAGCACAGTTAATGGGCAGACTGTGCTTTTGAAGGTCTTTAAAAGCAGCGCTTTTGTAGTAACTATGTGCAGTTTAATGAGCTAATCTTTGTTGACCATTACTATTGTGCATTTCATACAAGCAGGTTAAAGAATTTATTTTTAATTGAAGCAGAAGTTGAATGCATTGAATTTAGGGGTGACCTATGAAAAAAGTAGGGAAAGATTTTAGGTAATCAGTTGCTTCTTTAATAAGAGGGGAAGAGATCTCCAGGAGGAAAGCCAGTTGACCTTGCAGAGGTAAACTAAACTTTTCTCAGTGTGTTCTTACACTGATAATAGGCTGTAAATTCCCTTTTGGCAGAAGGTGTTACAAAAAGGCTAAAAGAATCCAATGAACTTACACAGCTTCCTGTGCATCATTTGTATCTGGAAAGTTGAACTTGTTTTCTTCATTCAGAGACAAGGGAGTTCAACTGTGTGCTTAGGCATATCACAGCTTAGTTGAAGTCCACATACTTGGTAAAATCAGGAAACAAAATACCTCCTTCAGCTGTGATACATACAGAGTGAATAGCCTCTATGCACTTTATGAAATTAGGACTAGAAAAAGGATGCAAGAGGAAAGCCACAGTGACATTAACCTCAAACAACTGCAATATCTTTGGGGACTTTTGTATTAGCTGTTTGCAATCCTTTTACAAATATGGTATTCACTCCAAATTAAAAAAAAAAATACTGTGTTTTAGAAGAGAAAGCAATTGCAGGTTGAAAACAGCACATTCCTGTTTAAATCCTTAGTAGGAGGACTCTAGGCAAGCCAGCTGGTCTATAATTCTCTTTTAAAACTGGGAATGAAAGGCACATGAAAGCTCACTACCCAGGTTTTTATAAATCTGTATCAAAAACAAGATTTGGGGCTTATTTTATTGTTAGAGAAGAATGAAAGAATAGGGCATGCTATGCAACAACAGGTACTAGGAGGGGAGAGCTCTGGACTGAACTGGTAAGAAGAGAGCAGGTTCTGGGGCAGGATTTACAACAGGAGCATGCTGGACCAGGCCAGCAGGAAATAGCAAGTGGCAGCAACACCAACTTGGGAGCATCAACCTCTTCCTAATGACCATTTCTACCAGTGAAAGAGCTGCTGGTAATTTGTCCCACTCACCTAACTTGTTTTTGGCATCACACACAAAAATTCCATTTGAGAGGACAAAAAAAAGGGATCCAACTTCTAACATCAGTATTGTAGTAGCTCCACATCCTTGAGGTACTAAGCCACTTGTACTTTGTATGGGTATGGAGGGGTTTTTGTTTCGTTTCTTTGGGGTTTTTTTCCTAGCAAGTCCCTCAAAAAAATAAGGTTCTCCAGGAAATAAATGAGACTCTTCTCAAGGCCACTTTAAAATCTAGAAGGCCTGAGAGGGCTTTTGGGGACATGTTAGGGGGCATCTGGTCAACATATTAACAGATAATCTGACAAAGGAAAACACAAGTGTTTCTTGATGACAAAACTACACAGCTAGGAAAAAAATCCTCATATGAGAAGCTGACTCATAAGCTTCATAGTCATGCAGAAAAATACTAAATGCATTGCACAGTTGGTTTTAAATTACTCTTTTTCAGTACAGGGACCTGGAAGTCATTTTGCACGGTTGCAAGACATAGGATCAGTGGTCTATGACAGCCAAAAGGCAAGTAGAACATTAACAATTCCCAGGAAAAAATCGGGGAAAAAACAGACTTAGACTACAGAGCAATTCTGTGGCATGCCCTCGTTTTGAATATGATGGTGCTTCCAGTGCATCTCAGAAATTGTACAACACAGACAGAAACAGGAGAAGGAAAATTAAAAAGAATGATCAGAAATACAAAGTGGTTTCTTCACCAGAGATTAGGTCACTCACTTTCCAGGCTGAAAACATCTCAAGGTGAGGAATACTATGTCTGTAAAAGTGTGACAGATGAATAGGGAGTAAGTAATTGCTGTTTTTCTAAAATGAAAACTGATCCGGTACTCAGTGAAATCGTATTTAACCCAAACAGAAAAGAAACTCTTCTTTACACAGCACAATTCCATCGGGGGATTCTTGCCACAGAATACGGTAGAAGCAAATGAAACAGCTTCAAGAGACATGACCTACACAGAGACTTGGTGGCTGCAAAACACCTGCATTTGCATGATCCAAATGCAACCTTTGTGTCAGGAAATTGCTCAGCTCTGATCAGTGAAGGACAGGAGGGTGCACCAGTGAAGGATCTCTTTCTAGAAGGATCACTAGCCAGTGTGGGAGACAGGGTGACCATTATGGCAATTCTTATGTTCTTACAGCTATTGGAAAACCAAGTTAAGAGCCTTGCCAAATGAACTGAACCCCAGGTAGCTCATATCTAGAAATGGAGACTGAAACATCTTCATGTGCAGACAGCACAAGTTCCAAGATTCCTGAGAAAACAGACCTTTAAATTATTTTTATTACAGTATAGTGACTTTCTCCACAGAGGAAGGGTGAAAAAGAACTAAAGGTGGTAATGGATGCTTTTCCCATTGTCTTTGACATACAGATTGAGAGCAATGGCACTTCCAACTTCTTGCATAGAAAAACCCCACTTACCTGAACTTTTAAGTGTTTCTTCTCACCTGTGTGCGTTTTGAACATTCTGCAGCCTGTGCTCAGGCACGTCAGCAAGCTCAGGTATTTCAGAGCAAGAAAGATCTTTAATACTTCCTCCCAGAGGCACGTTTTAAACCTGTCCTTCCCTCAGCCAGCGGGAGGCTGAGGTCTGCCAGGGCTGGGCTGGACATGCCCAAGCTTACTCCCTTCTACCCTGTCACATCTGTAATACTTCAAAATACAAATAGGAAGCCTTTCCCAGCAGCAAACGCCTGCCATTTACTCACTCCCATTCTGCTTCTTAGCTCCACAGATGCCGTAGATCGTAGTACGCTCAGGCGCTGCTCGGAGCCGTGCCAGGCACGGAGCCGGCCCGAGTCTCAGGCGGCCCAGGCAGCTGTGGCCGGCGGCCGCCGCTGGTCAGAGCGGCTCCAGCAGCCCGGCTTCTCCGCTTCCGCGCCGCTCCGCTGCTCCCGGCACGGCGGCGGCTGGCGCGGCCCGCAGGGCTCCCGCTCGCCCGCGGCTCCCGGCCACAGGGCAGCCTCCGAGCGGGCTGACAGCTGCGCATCCTCTGGCGTGCGGCGGGGCACTGAGGAAAAATGCATGTAGTCTTTCATAAAATCTTCAGGGGACCCTAAAAAACACACTTCGCTCTTCAACGCAAACACACAGCCATGTGCACTGACTCCATGACATTGTACCAGCAGAAATGTTTTCTACTTACCATAACTTATTGACATTGTTAATAATCCATCATTGATGTTTAGGTATCAGCTACTGCAACCAAATCCACCCTTACCTGTATCAGTTGCACTGTTTTAAAATGCTAGTTATCCTAAAATAGGTAAGATTAACAGGTTAACAGATTAAATAGGTAAGATTTTATTTAAAGCACAGAATTAAGCCAAACAAAAATATTTATTTTGGCATTAAATTTACATAGAAACTAATTTTAGCTTCATAATTAAAAATTATGTTTAATAATTTTAAATAATTAGATTAAAAATCTAATGCACTAGAAATGTGCTTCCTCTATGGGTTAGTGGGAGTAGAAAAGAATGTGTATCATTCTGTGTAAGGAATGAATTGAAAATTTCGGGGTTTAGAAGCTGTTCATGCAAGATCTCATAACCTGAAAATGGAGTCCTACATCATCAGTGAGCAACTGGAAAAAGAGCAACACAAAGGTTATACACTCTGAATTTTTAATCCTGAATAATTTACTTCAAGTTTTGGCAAAGGAAATCTAACTCTCCATTTCTCCTTCATCTTAACATTCTTTTCTCCTTTCAAGGATAAGTGAAAATTGTATTTGATTGAATATCCATTGCATCAGATGATCGTGCAGTGTCTTTATTATATATTCTTTGTTTACTGCAGCATCACATTATGAAAGTAGCTCATACCAGGCTCCTGCTGTTCAGTTTTGTAAAGATATGCTTCTGCTAGACAGAACACATGACACATATGTTGAAACTATGTATTACCATTCTACCATGTATCTTAAAAATCCCAGGAAATTTTGTATTGCTCAATGAACTAACAGCAACTTAGTAAAAATGAGTAAACAAGCAGTAAGTATTAAAGCACTGATATTTAAGTAGCATAGTACCTGGTATTCGTTAATATTGAAGAGAAGAAGCAGAAACAAATATTTTAAATCATGACTGCTACTGACTGATTCTTTTAGAATTATACTGCTTTCATTTATCTGAAGTAAATACATACTAATTATGTTCCCAAGAGATTATCATCTACTCTCTGGCAGCTCTCTCAGTGCTGTTAGATACAAGAACCTGTTTATTTTTCAACATATCTTATAACCCAAACAGTTACGCATTTCTGGTTTTGCTATATTGCTTGACTTTGGTTAAATGAAAATACTAGTTGCTCATTTCCCTCATTATTTGGAAAGAAAGAATAATACACTTGATGGTCGTGTGAGCTGGAAATCTGTACCCCGGCCAAGGTTGTTCAAATGAAGACTCCCTGGTGTTCCTGGGTTCAGGTTCTAATGCAGCTACTCCAACATGCCTCAAAACTTTTGTATGGTGCTGGTGGTTCATGTCCAGTTCTGACATCAGCAAAAAAAAATACTTGAAAGTATAAATTCGAGGCATATGTGTGTGCAAGCCTGCACTGGCTGCACTGACCTAGCACAAACCCAGGGCAGGGGTCTGAAATGGTAACAGGATGCAAATGGTCCCATTTGTTACCTTGAGATTAAAATCCAAGGATTTATGGATTTCTACAAACAACTTAATAGGCAACTAAATTGCAAAAAGTAAAACTATATTTTTAGACCCTCTGTTTCATGTAAGAGATTACAGAGAACTTGTTCTGGTTGTGAGTCAGGAAGATTGGGCTGCAAGCAAAGCCTTCTTATGGCAGGTCTGATGTGTTTATGGGAGCCAAGGAACTGAGCTGGACGTGCCTCCTGCGGCTGGGCAAGGTCCTCACCCAGGGCCACAAACAGGAGTCCCCCATGAGGAGAACAAACAGGTCTTTTAGCTTCCAGCAAACAGCGGACAAGTGAGGATTTTTTCTTGAATCTCAAGGAGGCAAGAAAGTTGTGGGTTCAGTCTGGAATTAGTAGTGATTGCCCCAGGTTTCTGCAAATCTGCTTAGCTTTCATTAAGCTAAGCAAATCAAATCAAATCAAATCACTTTTCATTTACACTTTTCTATTCCACATAGCTGTGTTCCAAACAACTTTAGTAGGGAAAAAACCCCAGGAAGGTCAGATTAGTACCTACTTGGGGCTCTAAACTAATGCATACTAATTTGGGGAAATACAGAAACATTCAGGACCAGGATTTTTGGTAGCTTTACCAGCTATAAAAGAGCGAGGCAGGTTTTTGCAACCCTCTTCTCTCTGTTCATTGCACATTAGTAACAACTAACTTGGGGATAATGCTACCAGCTCCTTAAACTGGCCTGCTTAGTTTTAAGAAATCATGAAAACAATTATTTTACAGGTTTTTTTTAGAAACGTTCATAGTGAAGCATTCAGACTCCTTTCCTGGTGCTTGACTTAAGGTATAAGAGGGGTTTTTAAATGTTATTTGTAATTTGAGGAAGAAAAGAAAATTTACTTAGCTTTACAATAAACATTGAGTTAATTCTCAATTACTGACAAATATACAGGTACGATGGCCCATAGGAAAACTTTAACTATTTTTTAACACCATTGTTCTATACATCTAGTCACATTGCTTCCAGCAACAGTAACCCTGCCATCAGCTCCAAGACACTTGGATTCAGTTAAAAATTCCCAAAAGTCATGGAAGTGCAATATGAGCAAGCTACTCATGGGTGACTGGGTAGCTGCTATGAAACCATGAGACTGTAAAGGCCCACTGTGAAACAAGGGGGTACTAATGGGAGATATGCAGGAAAAGAGAAGGAAGAAGATTGAATTCCCATAGCTGTTTAGTGAATCAGAGGCTCAACATACACATCGTCACAGCAAACTGAATGTGACCCAACTTGGACAAAACATCAGTTCCCAATACCCTACTAAATTAACAGCAATGTTTGTGAACTCTCCTGTATTTAATGTATATTAAGGATGTGAAATCCAAAGAATTTAAAATTGATTGATAGCAAACCAAATTTGTTCAAGTACAAAAAAAGTGTGTCCTCTGAGAGACAGTAACTAGATGCAACAGAATGAAAGCTTTATATTCAATTTAAAAATGCTATCTATGCACAATGTTACCTCAAGCAGAACAGCATTAATTGACATGCCTTTATTTTCTCCTCTAAAAAAGGAAGAAAAATTCTAATACAATTTATATAAAACACTGTGCTTGTCCACCCAAAAATATTAATGTGAGGCAAGACACTTTACAGGAAGGCACCATCATAGGAATATGCTCTATTATTATCCTCTCAATCTTCTGCGTCCTGTTACTTGCATAATTGACAACTAAGAAACTGAATATTTTCATGATAAAGCTAATCAGCTTTGGAATAGCACACTGAAAACCACAGCAACACAATTCTGGCAGACTGTGTATTTTCAGAAATCACTCATCACAGCCATGAGAAGCATTCTCTACACTGTAAATTTCTGATAGAACTTCAAGATTATCCAATTAGCACATTATGTTTCTTAGAAGATCATCTTTTCTGAAAGCAATCTTCCTGTTTTGATTATTTTAAGTAGTATTTGGCTCTTTAGGCATCCTCCTCTTCTCCCCCTTTTTCCTCCTCATTTCAGCCATTTGCTCTGTACAGCACCCCCCCCACCCCCCCATATTATCTTATTTTCAGCTTGGTAGGCATGTTGTTTTTCAGCTCCAACAAGGATGTCAGGAATGCTTTTATGCTATCAACTTCATTATGGTTTTTGCTCCTTTATAGCCCAAACCCCCCAAAACACAATGCTGTGAGATGAAACTGCACAGGCAAGAACATGAAAATCCTTAAGTGAAGGCAACATTTTGATTGAGACAGAGCAGGTGATGCAAACACCAAGAAATGCTCTTCGGTTTTGCCAATGTAAATGTAGCTCTTTTCTTACAGATAATAATAACAAAATATTCCATGGATTGGAATCTCTTCTCCATAAACATGGTGGTTTTGTCATGACTTGCAAAATTTGAGAAATAAGGTCAAATATACATAGCCTAACATTAACAGTCAATGTATCATTCAAGGTCTTACCAAAGTTTGTCAGGTTTAGCCTTCTGCACTTAAAGGTAGCTATTTTCAATACCTGCAGCTTCATTCAATTATTTTCTTCAGAAATGACTGTCTCTAGAAACCCCTTGTGGGCAAGTCAGAGTATCAGTCTAAGAACACAGCTGGCACCACAAAACAGTTTTGAAAGAGTTATGGTTACTTCTGTGTCTGGCTCAGCTCCTCAGCCCTTTTCCCCTCAACAGTTTAGTAGTATTCCTGACATTACAAACCAAGTATGACAACAATTTCAAATTCCCAGTATACCACTTTCAGACAAAACAAAGTGAGAGGTGATTTCTACAGGTAACTTTTAATGCAAGTCTTGAAAATTTGAGAAGATTCTTCCCTTCTCAATACATGGGATTGCATTTATTTACACGTATTTTTACCTTATGCTATATGTTCATATTACCAGTTACCCCTTTCATTCTTAAACAACAGCACAAATTGTTTATAGTCATGACACCTCACAATAGCCTTGTTTTCCATTTATGCAAAATTAAAAAATATTAAGCATAAATATATTTTTTAATCTTCTGTCAAGTCAGGATTTTCTCCTCATTTATTAATAGCTGTGTCTGGCAGAGCACAAGTGCTGATACTCATGACTAATCTAGATGAAGTTCAAGTTAGCTGACAGGAGGTCATTTTCTTCAGTTCTTCCTTTGGCTCTTACTCATCCCAGGTATCTCCATACTTATTTACTTTAACTAAAGAAAACAAAACAAAAAACAAAAGTAGTCACGTGATAGTTTAGCTGCAAAACTTTATCATATACAGTGCCAAAAAGGATAATGAAGTGCACTGTCATCTAAAGTGGTGCGTGGGGAGAGTGTCAGTCACAGCACAACAGACATTTAATTAAAGCTACTTTGCAATAAATGGGGAGAAGAGTTTGTTAATCATTTTACCTTAATGAATTAATATTCAATCAGGAGGCCTACTGTGCTAATTCCTGCTCTACAGAATTTGTAATTACTTTGAAACAAATGTAACATGTGGATGAAACAAAGACAATTGGAGGAAACAGGCAAGGAATGTTACAATAAATAATGAGGCTACATAATCTGGTTACGTGCACAGTTGGATAGATTCAGGAAAGTTAAAAACACATTCAAAGACAAACAAACAGAAATCAGTAATCCCTACTAGGAAACTACTCAGCCATTATTATTTGGCAGCTTCCTTTAGCATAGGAGTGAGTCAGAGAGGAAAAAAACCAGGGTACTGGTCTAGGGGCCTTGTTCAGAAGTGTGTCACTGTAAGCGAACAACAACCAGAAAGTGAAAACAGGCTCTCTTGAAAATGAACTGCAAAGTCCTCTGTAATTGATTGCCGTCACTGAAAAGGTTAAGGATGGCTCTATTTGATCCAGTAGAAATGCTGACACTAGTCAGGCACCCCTTTATAAATCCACTTGCAAGTTAATTACTAAGCTCATTGTTTATTACTAACTATGCAGCAGAACAAGTGGAATAGAGCAAAATGCCTGGTCCTTGTCTCTGAGCTATCAGCAAACTGAGCATAATGCCCTGACAAATCTCTTTGGAGCAACTGATATTGCAGTGAGACACAATGAGAAGCTCTCTCAAAGTACTATTTGATTACCATTTCTATTAACCATGGCAGCTGAACAAGCTGCACTCATTCCCTGGAAAATGGGCCAGTCTAGATCACTGTGCAGATGCACGTATTTGTGCTGCTGCACGGAAGGGAGAAGGCACCGGCAGATGGAAGTCAGGGATTGCTTAAAGCTGGTTTAAACATGGTTTGGTTTCCCTTCTGTCCCTGCAAGAGAGGGCAGAAATCACTGTCTCCTATTTGCTAGGGACCCAGAGATTAGAGGATGAACCAAGGGGTAGTGACTGAGAAAGTATGAAGAGGCACACAGCAAGTAACATGTCCAGTATGACACAAGAAGCTAAATTGGATCTTAGCCCACAACATCAGTGTAATCCCTGAACTGCAGATTTAAATGTACTTGCACGTGTAAACCATTCCTGAATTTTTGTATTCCCTCCTTACTCCTTTTCCCTAAAAATGCAAAGAGATACTTTAAAAAGTCAAGAGATACTGTAAAAAGCCTGTTTAAAAAATCTCATGCACTGCTCAGTTTTGTTCTCAAAGCCCAAGTACAGCTTCAAACGGAACACAGAAACATAACAGAAAGAATGCAATATTTGATCAACATTTTAGAGATCTTTTATATACCTCAGGTAATTAAAATAAAGTAACAAATGCATATTCTCATTTCACAGCCATAACATTTGCCATGGAATACGGCAAGGTTTTCAGAATGCTGTTTAGCATTTCCATGTATGGTTTTCAAGTGACATTTCTAGGCTTTCTATTTGTGGAGAAGTATCTTGAAAAAGAAGCTTTGTGTAAAGCCATGATGTGTCAGCCAATGGAATTTAAAAGCAATCTGAAACAACAGCTTTTTTCATGTCTCCTTTGGCACACTCACATGGTAAGAGAAAGCCTTTTATCCTTGAAGTAACAGATAAAAATCATTACACAAAAATTGTTTATAATTTTTCTTTCAAGACCGCAGATCTGTCCAAAGATAGATGATCTGCAGAAAGTAATTCACCAGCATCAAAGAGACTGACACTCTTAAGCAACACTGTTCCAAAGCTTAGTATTACTGCTTCAGAACTTTTTGCTTTAATACACTCTTCTATACTTATTACCACCCGTGATGCCTAATAGGAGACAACAGCTATTCCTAAAAGCCCTGTTGCAACATGGCTGACAAGACTGGGCAGTGCACACAAACCCAAACAATTCAAGGTGACTAGTCCATCAGTGTGTTAAATGGTAAAACATTCCTCTTGCTACAATCATTTTTACAGATGCCACATTAAAATAAAAAAGTTCTAGAGCAAGCAATTATAAATTGCTTCTGTGTCTCCTTTTCAAAAAATTGACTGTGTCAAAAAGTTGCCTGAATGGCATCTTATTCTTCAGGACATTGCATTCTTATTTTGCTCTGTAAAGTTTTCTTTTTCACTGTGAAAACAAATCTCAATATTGCTGCCAAATACCATTTCCTTCCTCTAGGTTTTAATGTAGAAAATGAACCTCTACAAACAATGCCTCTATAGAAATCCACTAATTCCACATGAAACAATTCATAAAAATAAATACCCTCCCCTTCAAACCATCAACCATGTGCTCTATTTTGAGAGAACAATGCTATCTAAAACACACACCCTCCTCCCATAGCTAAAACTCTTTGGTATAGCTCTGAGCCCAGAGAATTCTTTGTTGAAAGAGGTTTCTCAATATACTCAATGAAGCAAAACTTACAAGCTTTTCAGTCTGGCACCAAGCAATATGGCTAGAGAAAAGGAATTATAATTTTCTATTGGATGATCAAAATTTTTGAAAAAATAATTAATCTTAAACAGGAAACTACAGACTGTATGTATCACATATGAGATACCTCCAGATACTCTATATATAAATTGCTTAAAAGGTGTGCAGAATTAAGCTTTGTGCTACAACCATTTTTATCATTATGGCAAATATTTGATTTTAGCAAGTATTTCTGTAAATCAGAATATTACCTTCCTTAGCTGGTTTTTCCTGTGGAAACTTGCTTGGAGTTTCTGCCTTTGGTGGTAGCATTACGTCATATGTCCCTCTGTGCTTATTCCTTAATTCCTCGTATGTGATGCCTTTTTTTTTACGACTTTCTTCTGGAACTGGAGCAGGTTCTGAAAACAAAACAAACAGAAAAATACTAAAGATGGCATAACACACCAAATTTGGCCTCAAAATGTTCTAGAATACCAGTTAATTACTGCTCAATCCTAAATGAAAAGGAGCATGACAGCTGCAATTCTAAATACAACAGTGAATGTCTATGGTCTTCAAGTAATCCGTTCCTTTTATCCTTTTAATTTTGTCAAACTGCTTTGAAACGCTGGCAGCTAATTAATTTTCTTCATTTTGCCATAAAAAATTCTAACTACCATGTGGTAGTTGATGGATAAAATAGTTCTGGTCCCTTTACCTAAAATTTATGATAATTATACATTTGAGATATATATGATTTCTGAAGAGAAATCTAGGCGAAGTTCACGGGTTTGCATTAAGGCTTTAAATTTTACTTACAAAGAATTAGGACAATATCTATCATATGTTGCCCGATAAACATTTGATCCTTTTCTCTATATTTATAATGCAGAATCTTGGTTAGATAATAAAGGTTTTACCAACTACTGATATTTGTGATGAAATGCAATAACAATTTTCTTGATGCATTTACATCTGATACTTTCATATAATTATAACCAAGTTGCATGAAAAGGCTTTTTTAGTGAAATAAAACATTTTTCATAAAGAAATTGAAAAAATCCAAACTAATTCAAAGTACAAAACTCTGCATTTGACAGTAACGTCCTCCTTTGTGTACCAGAGACACTTGAATTCAGAATCCTGTGTTTCCCCTGCAATAGCTGAGGACAGTTCATACTGGAAAGAGCGGAACAACTGCATGGTACTTGAAAACCATTTTAGTTCTCTGTGAGGAAATCAGACTGTTGGCGGATAGAACACAATATCCATTCACTTCCCAGGAGACATAAATGTTTGTCACATTATGAAAAAATTTTCAAAAAAGTTTAATGTCCCAGAGTTACAGCAGTATCCAGTTACATCCCCATGGATGGTGGAACTGCAAACACCTTGGAAGGGCCAGAAGGCAATTGGTAAGGCTGTGGTTTATACAGCAAAGGCATGGTATATTCCCCCTTCTTTCAATCAAAGAGAACTCCCAGTCAGGCCGGGGTTTTTGCAGGTTTAGTTCCACAACAGATTACATCTTGTACGTTAATTCAGGATCTTTACTTGCAATTAGAGCTAGAAAAAAAATTTATATTCATCTTCTGTGTAAAAACAATTCTTGTAATTCTTTAAGCTCTTTCATTCAAAACCACTATATTGTGCCATGTGTGTTTGCACGGGGTGAGAATACACAGTTAAGTAAGAGCAGTATCTAAAAGAAAGGCAAGAGTCTTTGCAGTGCAAACTGCTAAATACTAAGACTCACCTTGAACAGTGTAATCAGTAATTCCTGTAGGTGAAGATTCATTCAGGGAAGCACTGAATGGAATGGGTTCATAACTTGAGAGGCCTCTATCTGTTGAGCTGTAATCATCTGAATAGCTAGAAGAAAGTGGGAAGCCAGCTCTTGGAGAAGATGACTCAGTGAATGACTGAGAAGGTACGTCTGAAAATTCAGATTTCCGACTGGAACGGCTGGAAAAGAATACAACTAAATATTAAATACAAAACTACTAAAGTTAAAATGGAACTATAAGAGTAACAATACTTGCAATTCCAGAAAACGTTCTTTGATTTTAAGAAGTTTAGTTTCCAACTGAATCATCATCTTAAAAAAAATTTGGGATGTTATGGGTATTTTCTTTACATCGCAAAGACTTCGGTAGTCCCTTCCCCAACATTCTTCCCTTCCTCACAGAATCTCAGCTCATACCTCCAGAACAGGAGACAAAAGAGACAAAACATATTGCACTTTACAAGACTAAAGTTACAATCCTTTTTCCCAAGGAATCTTCAGACAAAAACACCCCACATCAGACACAAATAGTACAGGATGTGCCCATGTAACTAGTGGTAGTATGAACTACAGCTAATTTTAAAAGCCTTTTAGGAAGAATTTGATATTTAAAACCCTTCATCATTAGACGGTGCTGTAACTGATCAGTAGTGAACAGCAGAAGGAGAACAAACAGCTATCTTGGGGGAAATTATATTATGAAAATTAATCAGGTTGCTGAATTCTGCAGAAATATTAATGAATTTTCTCCTGAAAGATAAAGGTAATATCATATAAAGAACATTCTGGAAATTGGTGCCAGATATTTTAAAGTATTCGTTATATTCTTAGAATGGCCTTGCAAGCCACTACACAACATGTCCTTCTATCAGGAATGCCACCACTTGGTGCCACTAGAACATCTCTGGAGTATTTATTAATTTTTTACTTTTAATTTCTGCTTAGCTGTACTTTTAGTTTCCTATGAAAAACATTTGCAATTAGTCTTTGTTTAATTCTCATAATAAACATACAGAGCAAAGCCATTTTATTGCCTCAATTATGTTTTTAAAATATATGCAAACACAGCTTTAACAACTACCTAATCTTTTAGCTCCCTACAAATTTTTAACTGCAAATCAAATTACCAAAATACATTAATTAGTAGACATACAATGCCCACGAAAGTGTAATGATTTCTGTTGCTGGGTTAAAAGGGTAGCCTGTATGGATAATAATACAATTGAAATGAATTTAAATTATTCATTCAACCAAGAAAAAGGAATTTATCACTTAGGAAATAAAACTGTACAGATAAAAATGGGCCATTAATGGTTGAAGGAATTTATTGGTGTGGCAGACGATGGTACTTAAACAAGTTCTCATGTAAACACAGTTAATGAGCATGACAATTTCATATTAGAAACTGGAGGGGGGTGAAGGAACAAGTCCAACTCCAATTCAGCTGATTCTATACAGTAAGCGTATGAAGTGGTAATTCCTAAAATTATGTTTGATGCCATAAAACCATAAACATTTCAGAATAAAGGTAAATCTTGCAGACAAAATAAAAACTGTCATAAATTTGAATTTATAATGTAATTAAGAATTTAAGCAAATCCTTTATAAACATTTAAGAAATCTCAGCACATACATAGGAGGACTACTACTCACTATCCAAACACTATTCTCCCAGTTTTGAATCAAGGGTTTAAGTGACATTCTGAAAGCAGCTTGCAATTAAAAACCAGTTGAAGTAGAAAACATTCTGGAAGAAAACAGGAAATAGTTTTAAGAACCTGATGAGTTTCTCATATGTACAGCATAATGCTGTTACAGATGTAAAGGATTTAAACAAACAGCATTAAGTTTGACCACCATACTTCTTCCTGCACTGATATTGTTTACTGAGCTCTTTCCTTTGATAAACACTGAAATCATTTCCACCCTTTTCCTACTTCAATCAAACTAAACTATGGGAAAAACTTCCAGAATGTTACACTATTTTATTTCAGTTAATTTAGTTCACTTCTAAAAGGAGGCAACTTGTGCTGTCATACTTTTGTAAGTAAATTCCAAGGGAAACACTCTTAATTTTACAAGGAATACAGTTTGCTAAGTAAAATGTTTCTTTTTCTACTCTTTAAAGTGATCAGTTGTATATAAAGAGCTCAAAATACATATTTTATAGCTTGCTAACTGATATGAATACAGATTCCTGAAAGTGGTAGATTTGAGGTAATGGGGAATGAGGGAAGGTGCAGCTCTGAAGGTGTCTGAAAGCTGCAAAAGTAGTACTGATCTGTTAGTGTTTAAAATACCCTATTCAAGAATACATTTTAAATTTAAAAGATAATTAAATTCTTACTTAGGTGAACTATGTCTCTGAGCTTGTCGTAGAACATCTCCTATTGGGGAATCCTTCAGTTTCTTAAATTTCTCGCTACAGACTGGCAAGTAGGATATCTTTCCAGCCAGGTATCCACACATTCCAGCAACTTTTTAAAAAGAAAAAAAGATGGGTTTATATGCTGTACTATAATATCCAACATAGTATTAAAATAATAATTTCAAATAAATCTGGTAGTATCTTGAATAAAAGAAAGAAAACCAGTTTAGATCTAAACTAAAACCATGCAGTAATCACCTCTGCTTCTTCTGCAGACAAAGGGTACTAAAACCAAATGCAACAGCTTAACACAGACATAAAGCAATGATTTAGACATGGTGTGAACATGAAATGATTTCAGCTAGTACTTGATGAATGAAAGGTGACCAAAAAAAAGAAAAATAATTGCATCGTTTTTTCTGAAGATGCAGAAATCACAATTAACTATCAAAGATGATAAACCAGTCAGAAACAAATACAGGCAGTAAATTCTACTAATTTAATCCATCAGAACAGTCACATCCTGAAAAGGCTTTCACTAGTATGAAGAGAGGTCTAAATAAACTTAGCATTAGGTTCAGTATCTTCTGAAAAGGATTCTGTGATTTGGCTGCCAGAGGGCAAACTGAATCAGCAGAACCCTTGCAATCACTAGGCAAACGCTTTCAATTTAGTGCATGAGCTATTTCCATCTGCTGCACAGGACATAAGAATAAATTATCAAGATAGTTCTTTCTGGGCTTAAAACTTATGATTTCCATCAACTGGCTCCTTCAAGTTTTATGAGTGGCTCAGTGGAGTATGACAGATTCTGTGGAATTAACAGTTTTGTTGTTGACTTTGTAGGAGAAAATGTCTAGACCCTTCTTACATGTGCAGTGAATATTCCCTAAATATAAAGACTAAGAGTCTTGATTACCTTTAAGTCAGAAAAGAGTTAATTACCAGTAGCGTAAATCGTCTGCAATTCTCAACTGTAGATTAGCCTGGGAATCAGTATAAAAGGAGATTTTAGCCTAGCCTGCTGTACTGGTACTGAAATTGTGGTTCCTGTTCTAATGTCTTATTTTCAAAAGAAGGGTAAAAGTCCTTTTCCACGGGAATAAAGAAGAACAGCCACAACTATGAGTGAAGTTTACAAATGAGGAATATAAGGGTTTAGGTGTTTAGCAGGTTAAAAAAAACCAAACACCTCAAATACAATAAATATGTGCAAAGAGAAAAATTACAAGCCCTTAAATCGGCCTAAGAAGAATTAAAACTAAGTATTTAGCAAAATAAAGCTTAACAGAAAAACTGAATAATCTTTTGCATAAATTACAAAGAGAAAGTCCTTTTTCTTGAGGCCTTCTAGTCAAGAAAAGGGGAAGTATCTCTCTGGAAGATGTTTCATTCAAAGTAATTATTGGCTAAAGTATTTGGTTTCTTTTGTTACAGAACTAACAGCCAGACAACCCACATTTTTTAAGTTAGCACAGTAAATTAGGTATTTTTGTTCTTTGCTTCTATATTCACTGTGACAAGATCTTACAGAAGTTGATTAGATATGGCCAGGTCCCACTGCAGAGTAACATGAAGTACATACAAGGCATATGTGTCTTCTCCTTCTTTGTCAGAGAGTACCAATAGCTCTGTGCCGTGTTGAAGGGGATGCTGTCAATGTAGTGAATCAGCCATAACTAACTAGAAGTTTCAGTAAATTGTCAGCGTAGCTAGAAATTTACTGAGAAAAGTATAGTAATTCCTACAGGCAGAACATCCTGGCCAGCCCAGCTGCACCTTATTTTTCCCCCGATTTCAATAAATTAGTTCCATTAAATAAGAAGAATGTGGCCCTTATGCGTAGGAGTGATTGGGGAAATAGCAGTTCTATTATTTATTAGAAATGTTTGTGTTACACCATTGTTTGGTGTTCAAAGAAAGTAACCAGAATTTAGCATAAACAACTGGGAGCCCTAGTATCTCACATTCATTTATCTGCTCAAACAAGACTTCCTTGACCACAAATCATGGGGTTTACCCTCTTCCCACTGAAGTAAACTGGCTGTATCTGCACAGATTGGCAAGATGGCAACTTCCTGTTTTACTGTCCTGCATTACATTGAAAAGGTTAATTTATTAAGTTAATAATTTATTTTTGATTATACTTAATCCAAAAATCATTCACATGAAATCGCTGTTTTCCTACAATTGTACATACATAACGTCCAGGGGAAAAACGGCAATTAGAATAGCCTGAATGGGACACGTGAGATACATGAATAAAGACCTTCAAATTAGGAAGGGAGGGGTGAGTGTATTCTGGCAATGTAATTAAAGTAAGGTTGTACAGTATTTATTTACAATGTTTTTATCTTAAATGATTATGTTACATTTATCAAGCAATTTTACACAAACCTTATAAACAAAAGTCGTCCAAAACACGCAGTACAAATTCAGATGGGGAATAAATCACTGAATCATAAAATGGCTTGGGTTGCAAAGGCACCTTAAAGATCATCTTGTTCCAACTCTGCTGCCATGAGCAGGGATGCCCCTCACTAAACCTGGTTGCTCAGGTCCTCATCCAACCTGGCCTTGAACGCTTCCAGGAATGAGGCATCCACAACTACTCTGAGCAACCTGTCCAATGCCTCACCACCCTCAGTAAAGGATTTCTTTCTAACATCTAATCTAAATCTCTCCTCTTTTAGTTTAAAACCATTGTTCACACTGGGCATTGGGAAAAGGCTCTTCACTGAGAGGGTTGTCAGGCACTGGAACAGGATCCCCAGGGAAGCAGTCACAGCACCAAGCCTGTCAGGGTTCAAGGAGCGTCTAGAAAACACTCTTAGTCACACGGTGTAGTTTTAGGTAGTTCGGACTCTGGTCCTTATGGGTCCCTGCCAGCTTGAGTCACAGGGAATTAGCCAGCCAGTCTCAGGGGAATTACATCTGCCTAAGAGACTCCAGAACACAGAGCATGAGTATAAGCTGAATTTATATGTAGCTTTTACTTACATGCAACTTTAATAAAAGAGCCAAATCTTGAGCTATCTCTTAGAACACCTGAAAATGAGGATGAAATCAGATATTAAGATATATGATATTACATAAGATATATGTAATCAGATATTAAAAATTAAGTTGAAAAACCTCAACTGTAGTTATGTTTGTAGGTAGCAGGTTACTCTTTTATACCTCACATTACAAAAAATAAAAAAATCCTAACATCTGAATTCCCCATAACATGAAAGAAATCCAGGAATTATCTCTTTAATCGTTTTGAATCACAGGGTTACTACACACTAAGAACATATTGTTTCACAATCAGTGAGATACTGCACTTGTCACACAACATAAAACACGCAGGAACTTGATTTTAAGTTCAGCTCCTTCTTTATGTTGAGGAACTGCAAATCATGTAGCTGCAGAGTCTGAACTTCTTTTAGTTACAAGTAGATTGGACATTATATTATCATCATAACTTTCCTAACAGCAGAAAGATATTTTATCTGAGCAAATCCAAATGAAACGGAAGTATTTTTACACTTTACCTTTTCTAATTAAGAAACTAGTACCAAGCATGCTCACTGCAGCCAAAGGAAAAGCTGTGAAGAAAAAAAAAGCTGCTTAAAATACAATTTTCAATATTTTTAATCACATTTAACAAAATATGCAAAAATGAGAGTTGCTATGCCTTCCTAAGATCATTTGTATAAGAATACAAGAGGATATATATATAATTAACAAACTGTATATAAATTATCAAACATTCTCAATTCCAGTTTTTAAGACCTACTACAAATTATGTGGTACTAATTAATGAGTCATCCTGCCTGCATTATACTTCATGCTTCCTAAAATACAAAAGCCAGTGTCAGATGGAATAAAGCTCTCCAGACAAGACTCCAGGTCTAGCTACAACTGCTACAGCATCACGGTGCAGAACTTTAGGCTAGAGAGGCATACACAGTTCTTTGTGACAGAAGGAAGTTATAAAGAGGCCAGTGCCTCTAAAAATTTTTGATAACCAAAACTCTTGACGTTTTAACATAAGAACTTTGGAAAAAGTTTAACTCTTCTAGAGCTATAAATCAGATTGATTAAAATTAGGTAATGTTTTATTCAGCAGCTAATTAAAAACCAGGGCAGCTTTTTCTGTAGCTTACAGATCAAATTATACAACCTGAGGTTAGGGTCAGGAATGCAGAGAAAACAACATTATGGAAGATCATCACTGCCTACCACAATCAGCTTAACAGTTCACAACAATTTTAATTATATTGAACGACTTTAGGTGGCAAGAAACATTTGGAGTTGGCAAAAAAAAAAAAAAAGGAGGGCTTCTTTCAAGCAATGATAACTATTATATTGGGAAGATTAACTGTGCAACTATTCATAAGGACTACCATCCCTGAACAAGATACAGGGACAATGAAAAAACGAACACAACAGAAGACTAAAATTATTTACATTAAAGATTTAGATATGCCACACTGAAATTTAATTTCATGCAAAACCGAAAATGTAGATGTTACAAGAAGGATCAATGATATCTAGGAGAGAAATTTTTGCAACTGCACTAGATGCTTATAGTGTTTTGATGCACACAATTTGCTAATTAAGTTAATATTTGAAGACAAATCACATTTTTGGAGACCAAATTATTAAAGAATACTTTTCAAATTAACGGTTTATTCCCTCACAAATTCTGACAGGTCTAAACTAGGTAAGGAGTCCAACCAGCACCTCAGGGTAAATGTGACTGGATGTCACTTTTAAGCAGTATTGGCTCCTTGGTTCAAAGCAAGATTACAGCAAAACTTCAGAATAGAGAATAAAACCTTCCAACCTATTAGATATTAAAAATTTGATGCTTTTAGAGATCCCAGACCTAGATTTCCCAAAATTTACAGTTCTAGATTTTCTGAGACTTAGAATGACAGCACAGATTTGAAACTGAATTGTAAAAGACAAAAAAAAACCCCAAAAACAAACAAGGGGAGGGTGGGTGTATTGAGAAAAATACATTCAAAAAGAACTTATTACAGAGGACGTCAGTCTAACTCTTGTAAGTTTGAAATGATTTATAGACCCAACACAAATATTCCAGATATCAAAGACAGGTTATACTAGTACATGAGCATATAAGTGACCTGAAATGGTAACTAAAAATTAAAAGAATAATGGATAAATGAAAACTGGATTCATACATAAAAATTAATATGAATTATTCAACTGTAGGAAAAATACCCCAACAAAACAAACTTAATAAATCAGAAAATACCAATGCTATGGGCAAAGAGTACTTTTTCTGCTTCAGGAACAAAATAAATCTAGGGAAAATAATGGAAGGCTGGTATATCAACAGCACATAAGGATGGTAATATAATGTACCCTAGTCAAAATTGTTTTATAGGGAAAAAGTTGTATCAGTATGATTTGATTTTGTTAGCAAGATTACAAGTGCAAAGGATAAAGTTGTAGATTGTAGTGTGAATTTTTAAGAGTGTTAGAACTTATATGATAATATGATTACAAACTAGTAACTCCAGTAAAGCATGTATTAAACTGAATTGTGAAATGACTAGCAGCAGAAGCTGTCAAGAGAAACTATGTCAAAACACAGAGGGTTTGTAAGAATGAGTAAAATTTGCTACAGCTTGAAACTTGAATAAACGAACTGACAATACACAAATTTATAGTAACTTCAGTGAATAACAAAAGCTGACACAATACAAAGTGAGGATTTCAGGGCAGTCACACAAGCAGCCTCTTGCAAAGGGGAGTTCAAGCAATATGTGTTTAATACAGTGAGTATAACAGTTCAGTATGTGGATGCAGAACAGGGAAACAAAGACAGGAGTCCTAGAAAACAGTGATGGACTTTAGCTTCTCCCAGTGAGATAAGAGCACAGTACACAATCTCTGAAAAAAAAAGTCTGTTAATGTTGTAGCTCCCTAAAGAGAAATGACTCAAGAAACTAATTTAGGGCTTTCAAATACTACCTACATGTCGTTTCTTCAGTGACTGTACAAAGATGCGCAGGGCAATGAGCTACATTGCCAAGCAGCAGAACAGCTCCGGAACAACAAACAACACTCTCCCCTCTGTCTTTCAGAAGAGAGATTATCAATAAACCATAACCAATCATCATTGTACCACTAAGGGACCTGCCTCTTTTCACTTATAAAATTATACAGAAAATGGTTACGTTTTAGCAAATATACTGAAGATTTCCAAGTATTTGTGTCGAAGTGGATGAGGAGAATGCCAAACCAATGGAGAAGGACAAAAGAGAACTTTGAATCATTAATTCAAAATCACAATGCCTTAGAAGCTTTCCCTGAAAGTACTGGCTTCCATGACAAATCAGAGCCCCAGTGTGCTAAAATTAGCAAATCAGCTGCTAAATTCTTCATCTGTCCTGGTTTTTGCCAAGCCACCAGCATCAGGAGTAACCTACTAGTGTGTGATGAAACAGCAGGTAACAATCACATCAGAAGGCTTGTTCAAACCTCGTGGCCAGGTGTACAAAAATCAAGTATGCCTTCAACTTTTGGATTACAGAAACTATGCCCAGACACCTGGTTATGCAGAGACACAGCAATTTTCTCCAAAAGTCGAACTGAGTGACTACTTATATATTGTTCTCTTCACAAGTCTCAATAAAGATGAAAAGCAATGGTTACAAGTTAAACTATTTTATTCTTGCATGCTAAAGATAACAATAAAAATTGAAAATAAAAATGCAGAAATAACAAATAAAAAAACCCCCCAGTAATATAAATAAGACTCATTAATTAGATCTATTTTCAGACTTTTAATAAGCACATTAACTTAAAATATGAAGAGATCTTGTTATAAAGCATGAAACTTTAAAATTATGTTGCACCTTTTATGAAACTCGTGCCCTGCAAACTCTTAGTAGATACTACATGGATCAGCATTTGCTGGGACGCAACTCTAGTGCATGTGAAGCTTGCTAATGCAGTGTTGTGCTATATTGACCCAGGCCCTCCATAATGCCTCAGATAACAGCAAGAGCTAAGGGTAGAGGGAAAGCAACCAAGTTTACCAGCAAAGTGAACTTACCTCGATACCGGAAACTCTCTTCAGCACATTCCTTGAGGAGTCTTCTTTCCTCCTCTGTCGGTACATAAGGCTTAGGTACTTCCCTCTTCCATTACGGAAATGAATTAGAGAAGAATGGACAAAAGAATAGTTTGGGGTCATTTTTCAATCAAAAAACTTAACGCCTAACTTTCACACCTTGTAGTTTCTGTACTTCCACCCAGCTATACTTAAGAAACCGGTGCCTTTTGTCCATAAATGTCACATGGAAAATCATTTAAAAAAATCGAATGCTTCTAAAAATCACGAGAGAGCAGAAAATACTTTGTGCATAGTCAGATCCCAACTCAGCTCAGTCCTTTTACTTCAGAAAAGCCTGCTTTGGTCCCTCCAACCAGCCTTCCAAATAGCTGAAATCTGACAGGTCATTAAGTGCCTTTTTAAAGTACATCTCAGGGTTTCAAAGACACAGGGTGAGTTGTTGTTTCACACGGATGTAATTCAGCGAGAGCTGACCAGCTGTTTCGCCAGCGTGTGAGAGGTTTGTGTGGAGGTGCCTGACCCTGTCCCGCCGTGAGAGCCGCGCCGCCGGGCACGCTGCCAGACACCGGCCGGCCAGCAGAAGCACAGCAGTGAGAAGGCCATCGGCACCACGGGAACAGAGAGTCCCAGAATCAATTAGGTTGGAAAGGACCTCTGAGATCATCTAGGACTGAACACCACTTCGTCAACCAGACAGTGGCATTAAGTGCCATCTCCAGTCTTTCCTTAAACACCGCCAGGGTCGGTGACTCCAGAACCTCCCTGAGCAGTCTATTCCAATATCTAATGACTCTTCCTGTGAAGAAATTCCTTCTAATGTCCAAACTAAACCTCCCCTGGCGCAGCTTAATACTATGCTCTCTTGTCCTATCGCTAGTTGCCTGGGAGAAGAGGCCGATCCCCACCTGGCTACAGCCTCCTTTCAGGCAGCTGAAGAGAATGATAAAGTCTCCGTGAGCCTCCTTTTCTCCAGGCTAAACACCCCCAGCTCCCACAGCCACTCCTCCCAAGACTTGTACTCCAGACCCTTCACCAGCTCTGTTGCCCTTCTCTGGACATGCTCCAGCACTTCAGTGTCCTTCCTGAATTGAGAAGCCCAAATCTGAATGCAATACTTGAGGTGTGGCCTCACCAGCGCCCGGTACAAGGGGATGGTGACTTCCCTGGTCCTGCAGGCCACACCATTCCTGATACAGGCCAGGATGCCATTGGTACCTGAGCAGATTGTTGGCTCACGGCCAGACACGAACACCTCTTTACCTCCTGCCAGGACCCCCCGCCCGGCCCCCGAGAGGCCTCAAGGGCACTGTCCCCGCGGCGAGATCAGGGCAGGGGCGGCTCAGCGGCTGACAGGAATCCCTTTTCCCTGGCCCGAGCCTGCCGCCTCGCCCCTCGCAGAGCCGCCCCCAACCCCGCCAGGTTTCCCCGCGGCAGCGGCGCTGAGCCAGCGCAGTTCCCTCGGCCGCGTCGCCGCCGGGGCCCGGGCCGGGTCCCTGCCCGGCCTCCATGGCCGCCGTGACCCGGAACTGCGCGCGGCGCCGCCGGGCGCATTGCGCGTGCGCACAGCCGTGAGTCCCGCGGGGCCGCGCTGCCGCGGCGGGGCTGGTGGGGCAGGGCGGCCGGGCCTGCGCTGGGGACGGGCCCTGCTCCTGAGAAAGGGCAGCGAAAAGCTTTGTCTGTCCGTGCCTAGCGCGAACTGTAGGTACGTTACCCACAGGTTTGGTAATCGCTTGCTAAAGATGCGTGGCCAGAATTTCCTAAAAAGAAAGGATCTCTGTTGCCTAAAAAAAGGGCTTTTCTGAATCAGAACTAAGCAAGGGTCTGGTGGGCAACTCTTGAGCTTGGAAGTAGTATACATTTGGTGGTTGATTTGATTTTGATCTGGTGGTAAATTTGATTTTGATTGTCTTGAGGTGGAAGACTAGGAAATTGTGTGCTTGCTTCTAGCTAATGGCAGCTTTAGCAGGTGCTTGCAGTTTATGAGAAATAAGGAAAAGTTAAGAAAAAAATAAAAATATGTTTCTGACAGTGCAATGTATGCCTTGGCATTTTCTTGTAAACAAGCAGTACTGTGGCTTGAGTTCACCATACCCTGATATGCCCGTACTTGTCTGTGGAATGTACCACTCCCTTTAAGCCTTTTGTAGAGCAAGCCATTGTCTCTTTACCCTGGAATTTGGCTTAAATTGTTGCTTTCTGATGGTTGTACAAAAAAGGGTCCATGCCTGAAGATAGGAGAGCGAAGGTTTTCGAGAGTGAAGGTCTGAAATTAGTAGAGAACTATAAAAGGAACACGGTGAACATGTGAAGGGCCTAGGACAAATGGACTAATGAAAGTTGTAGAGTAGATTGGATTCTTGAAACAAGATGGGTGGATAGAACCAGAAACTATGTATAGTGGGGTTCTTTATTTCATAGCTCTCATCATACAATAAATACATTTCTAATTTGCATGAGACTGGAAGTAATTGGTGTTATCAGGCAGTCTTTATCTCTGCTTGTCCCCTGAGCCATGCTAATGAAACACTCTCCAATACGTGACCGACCATGATGCGCGATATTAGTTGGAAGGCAGAAGATTTTGGCCTCATCAGCTTAAGACAGTTTTGTTTATGGGACTATAGCACATTTATTAAGACAACTTATTTCACGCTTTTTTCCACTTACCTTTTAGTACATTCTAGGCAAAGAATACAATGAGTTTTTAAAGCTTGAACTTTTGTGGGACATGCTTATGAACTGCACCTCCTCTAAACACGGAGCTTCAGTGGGGAGGAAGTGGCAATCAGTTGCCTTCATTGTAGAAAAGAATGACTCTTGAGCTGCTACTTTGCTTTTCTATTGTAAAATTAATAGTTATCCATTCCGTTTTCTCACTTCACTGTCTTCAAGTCTCTTAGACTTCTAATGGGAAAAAAATAATTAAAATCATGCAGCAAACTGGTGCGTTTACCATCCATTCAAAAATCTTACCTAGTGCAGCCTGCTTGTGAGATACTTAAAGGTTTCACCTGGCTACATACATCCATTTGTTGGCTTAGAACTTCAGTTCTAGGGCCATATGCAGTATAGATGGTAGAGCGTATCTACATCCTTGGCACTTCATTCTCTGTACTCAAGACCTGTTTTTGAAGTTCATCCATAGAAAGAAATGTTAACCAGGACACCCTTTCTGACCCTCTGGTCTATTTTTACAACTTCCTTTATACTCATGCTATCTTTCATGCAGCTATGAGAACTTCAGTTTATAATCGATGATGGCATCACCAAGTCCTCCTGATAAACATAAAATATTGTTCTCTTGCAAGGCTTAAGGCTAGATATTTAACCCCTTTCTTGAATACTATTTTCTCAACTTTCTGCTTTAACAGGTGCCATTATGCAATATGCCATTTTTTGTTTATAAATGTATAGATTTTGTTTATAAATGTACTAGAGTAGTTCTTAAGAGAAGAACTCTCAGGGATCTTGAACTGTTTAACAGGCACAATGGTGGTTTGATGCTTCAACAGCTGTTTTATAATTGCTGTCCTGTGTGTTCTTAAACACAAAACCAATAAGATTATTTGTAATAGCATAAATTAGCATATATATTTTTGGACTGCTTTAGGAGTCAAATTTTTTTTTAGAAGTATTACAACTCACGTATCTACGTCTCTAAACTTTTTATCTGTTATGACTTAGTATCGTGTAAGAATGAAGACTATATTTGAGATTCAAAATACTGTAATACAAAAACTTGATAGTTAACCTTTAGAAATTGGAAGTTATTTATTGTGAAGGAGATGCCTTGAAGGAAAAATGAAAACTTTCAAATGATGAGATTCTCTTAAAACTAACCGATTACTTATATTATTAACAAGAAGTTGGAAGGAGTGAAAGTCACATGGTTTCTAATTGCAGTCCTTTGCAAAACAGAGTAACTGGTGAATATTCAGAACTCTTGAAGGTGGAGCTCAAAGAGTTATTAGGGTGACTTCTATGCAGTCTGTCAAGTGGTTTAAAAGTTTATCTTTCTCATAAATTCTTTTTCATCACCTTGTTAACAGTCAGTGACAGGTTTTATACAAATCGACAGCAAAACAAATAAGTTAAGTCTTACAATACTGTTTAAGTCATAACTAAAACCATTAGATATATGAAAGAGTTGGAGTAGATGCTGATCTGGTAAGGAAAGTCTCCAAATCAAGTACTGGAAGTTTATGTGCTCAAGTACATAGAACAATGTGAATGGTGATTTTTTTTTTCTGTTGTTTTTTGCTTGGTGCTCTGGACAATACAATAAAATGCAACAGCTGAGAGGTTCTGGTGGCAGCCAAGAGTTAACAGGACTGTATTTGGAAAAATCTCTCCCTAATGAGGAAATAACAGTGCCTCATACCAAAAAAAAAAAAGAGCATTGTTGTAACTACTACAACTGGTGGCAAACAAAGAATCAGTTATTTGCCTGAAGCATTATGGCACATCAGCAAGAACCAAGAGTGGGTGTCTTTGAGGAGCTGATAGTCAAAGCCTCAATTAGTAAGGACTTTACCCACATAGATAATAATTGCTATTAACTGGTACTTTGAAAATTACTTTACATGTTAACTAATCCTTAGAGCTATTTTGTAAAGCTGGCAGGTAAAGGAGCATCTGGGTTCTGAAAGTGGTGTGATTGTACATCCTATAAAGTTCAGGTGCTCAGGGTTAAATGCCAGTGGTCTGATTTTCATTGGTGGTGATGTTCTGCTGCTCTTGTCTCAGGTACATGCATTTATTGGGAAGATCACTGAGCTCCTAACTCAGGATAACTTCAAAATCAGAAGCAACTTGTGATGTACTTTGCTTTAATCAGTTGTCTGAAATGATGCACAACACCAGTAGCAATGAATCCTGTTTTTCTTGTTAGGTGCTCTATCACCCAGTATTTAGACTCTGGTACAATTGTTAAAATACAAAAAAAAGTACTCCAGTCCAAAAATACTTAAATCTACAGGGAAGAGTTAACCTCAGCTACCAGGATACCAATATTTTTTTCCTCTCCTGCTTTCTTTTCTTACTGGTTTCTGCAAGTTGATGTGCTTCATCTGTCTTAAGGGTGTGCAGCACATGGACATAAGTAGTTGAGCATGGAGGGGCTTTTACTCCAAATAAACTATAATCGTACAAAGTGCGTTACAGAACTTTGAACTTCTAATAGAAATTGTTACAACTGTTGTGCTGGTGCATTTGTTGTTTTACTGGTGCATTTGTTCTTTGTACTTTTCTGTTCTGGTTTTGTTGGATATGCTTATTATAATACAGTACTTGCATGACAGACTTATGTTTAACAGTGGGAGAATGGTGACTTCAGGATTCTTTCTCATACTGTTTTGCAAATCTTGTGTTATTTTAACACACTTTACATGTATTTATTTTTCTTTCTTCCCTCCTCCCTCCCCCCCCCGTTTTCTTTTAAAGCCTGTAAGCTTTGAGGCACTTTAACAGAAGATGTAGTTACTTTCTACCCAGTTAAAATGTTAATGTTGGTACTGTTTCTATTAACATTGGCTCCCAGATCTTCGCATTGTTTAGAACTACATTGTTACTTCCAGCCACCAGACCTGTTGTATTAGTGAAATCCTGGCCAGTCCCAGTACCAGCTCAATTTTCTGAGGATGATGTTGTGAATTATCTCATTACTCCTCCTCGCTACCAGTGCATTGCGGTAAACCTTGCAGTTTGGCACCTGTGGGAACTCCATGGAATCAAAGTGAAGTTCCAATGGCCAGAGCAGTCCAAGTGCTTTATAAGCCATGCAGGGGTGGCAGCAGCTTTCCTGCCCTGCCCCGCAGGCTTCCTGGGAGCCAGGCTGCTTCTGCGGGGGAAGCCCGGCGGTTCGCGTTGGTAGAACAACGCGAGTAATTCCTGGCAAAAAGGCGGTATCTCAGCAATTGTGGAGCTGGCCGAGACACAAGTATTTGCCCTTATTCGCTTGGGGGAAGGGCGGATTTTCCGACCGCTTCCTACGGGCGAAAGGAGCGCTCTGACGGCACGGGCACGGCGCGGCGGGACCTCCGCGCGGCTTCATCGTCTCAGTAGCCAGGACATTTCCTTGATGTTCCCCAGCCACGCTGCTGCATGCCCATAAAGCCGTTTTATTCCCGGCTACCTTGATGATACCGCCCTTCTTGACGGTAGCGATCGGTCCTGCTCTCGCCGGGGGCGCGACGGCTTCCT